>VXAA01001019.1:1593891-1615519 GCA_013399115.1 Anseranas semipalmata
TCTCCCTTACGAACAATTGTTATATTTTAGATGTCAGACTTGGGAAGCTATATAAATTAATAGCTGGTTTCTTCCTTTTGTAAAAAAGGACACTTTGCTTGATAGCAATGGAAGACTGAATGCAAGTGATGCTTTTATGCATAATGTATACAGCTTCAGTCCTGCAACACTTCTGTCAGTGCTGTAGGATCGTTCATTTTAAATTTGGAAAATTCATATGAGCAAATGTTCAATACTATGTTCTATTATTGTATAAAATTAGCATCTTTGAGCCAAACAGAATTCTCTGGTCACTTTGTTTCTTATTTAGAGGGTATTCACTGAAGTATTCACCTCCACTTTGTTCTAATTAGCATACAGAGCACACCCATGGGGTACATACCACAAAACTGGTGGCAGACTTCTCACTGTTTTATTTTATTTTTTTCTTTTGTGTCTTACATGCCAGTGACGAGCAGGCTTGTAGAACAACCGTAAATCTCTTTGAACGTTTAACTTTGAATGTGCTCTTCTTATGGTTCATGCAAACTGGTGTTCCTCTTCTGACATTTAAAACAGTTAATTGTGGTTATAGGATTACTGATGAAGAGAATTTATCAAAAAAAGATGGCATTTTCACATGTAATCCTGGTCTCAAATTCTTGCCTCAATCCTAACAATTTGAGAGCAATGCAGTCCACAGAACACTGCAAGGCACCGTCTCTTTCCCAGACTGTATGACATCAAATTTTCCCCATTATAGCCTTTCACAGGCTGTAAAATGGAGATAGATTGTTTACCCAACACTTTTTCAGTCACAGATATCAAAGTATTTATATAACTGCCACAAAATATGATTGCAAAGAGAAGAAATAGAAAATAAGAAAAGATAGACATTATACAACATTAAGATTCTCAGAACAGATTTTACTGAATGCCTATGATAGTGTTAGGCTCTAAACCTATGTTAGGTTTAGAACCAGAGGTCACTTATCATAACATATGAGCTAAAGCATATGCATCCAAATTTTACTCATGATTCCTACAAATTTATGGAAAAGAACAGTATTTCTCATGTGGAAGTATTACATTTATCAATTGTGTTATTAATTATTGCTGATTCCCTCTTAAGATTATGTTACTAATACTTTGTTTTTTATTATTTAGAATAATTCTGAACTAAAATTTTTTGTGACTGAATTTATATGGGGAAATAGATTGACCACGCTCTTGGACAGAACTCCTGTAGGGCCCTAGCTGTACAATCCAGCACAGACACCTGTTGCTGCAGATGACTGAGAATGCTGGGAAGTACCTATGAAATACTGTGAAAACAGAACTACTGCAGCTGTTCATATTTAAGAAGTACGTGAGATGAAGCAGCACTTGGTAATTACTTCTCATAACTTAAGAGGACTGTTCAGTGACCAGAAAGAGAGGATAAAGCAAAAGCCAAACATCAGTCGTTCCTTTCCCTGTTCTT
Organism: Anseranas semipalmata; assembly: GCA_013399115.1. NCBI lineage: Eukaryota > Metazoa > Chordata > Aves > Anseriformes > Anseranatidae > Anseranas > Anseranas semipalmata. The sequence goes on from VXAA01001019.1 coordinate 1,595,354, forward strand.
TGTTTCTCAGACTGCTTGCTGCTCAATATTTCTATGGAAAAATCTCACTGCTGAAGAAACTCTTCTTTGTTGTTTTTAATTGCGTTGACAATGGCAACCAGGCTTAGAGGGGAAGGCAGGAAAGAAAAAGTAATAGAAGAATGCATAAAGGTGATCAGTAGCATAGTACTATAAAAATGTGATACTGCCTACAGCTGATGTTATATTTCAGGTTCTCTTGAAGACATACAGTTCCTGCCATGTTTAGTACTGTGTCACAAGGGTTTATTTTTATTTCCATTAGAAAACTATTATTGGAACCCTTGAAGAAAAAGTGAAAAGACTTGTTTTCATATTGACACTTGATCTGAATTCTTTATGGCTCACAGTCTGTAAGTAACTCATAGCAGGAAAATTATTTTCTTTGATTTACAAACGTAGAAGAAAACACAAATATAATTATAGAGGAGAGATGACAGTCTTCCTGAAAGAATGATTTTGTACTCAGAATCTCTCCTTATGAATAGAGATAGCTGATTATCATCATTAACGTTGGGGGATCTCTGTATAGATGACTGCTTTGCCTAGACAAAGTGATCCTTCAAGTGCCCGAAACAATGAGTCACCTCTTGGCATTTGTAATCACAAGACGGACTGAGAAAGCAAAGGAAAAAGAGAGAAGGAAAGAAACTGTCCAATGTAGTTTCAACCTTTATTCATTTCTGAGTCTTCTGACTTTACTAGATTTACAAACTAGCTCTGAGTGCTGACATTCCTCCCTAAGGCACCCTAATGGTCGGCCACTAGATGCTCAAATGTAATAGCAAGTGTTGTCTCCCATCACTGGAAAATTGAGCTATTGCCCCTCACATTCACTTAGATTTGGTCCTGTAACAAAAGGAAATGCAATAGCACAAAAATGTCTTTCCTACTACATTGTTGTTCTCCCAAAGGAAAGAGAAAGAACTAAGCCTGAACATGCCTAGATGTTGATTCATGTTTTATAGGAGCAAGACCATGGGGCAAATGAGGATTTCCTTTAATACATTACATAAATGTACTCATAATACTTCAAATACTAAAAAAATTTCAAGGGCATTTACATTGTCCAAACAGGCCTAAATATGTAGAATCCTCAGCAGTTATGAAATAAAGTGATGCTTCCAACTCTAATGCAATAACTGATCTCTCATTTTTAACACATGTATGTTATTTATTTATTTTTTTGTGATTAGGACATTCATATATTTCTTCACCGATTTCATAAAAAAATTAAGATCTCACTTAAAATGGAAGGAATTGCAAGTTTTTCCATGATGAGTTGTTAGATGACAACATAATATGAAATAGCTCTCAGCTTTGCAATAAAATATGACTCATACCTGCTAAGAGTTAAATCATAGGCACTATCTTTGTGGGGAGAAAAGATGTCTTGTCAATCAAGGACAAGAGCTATACTTTGTTTTTAGTGGACTTGATATGAGGAACAGGCATAGCAACATAAGAGTACTGCAGAAGTCTCCAATCTATGATGGTTAAAGCTAAATTTACAGTCCTTGACAGACTTGTCTTCCATGAATTTAACTTTTTTTTTTTTTAAACTTATTTAATAATTTGGCATCCTTCACATGCTCAGATATTGAATTTCACTAGCTTTATTAGCCACACATATGCAAAAGTACCTTTTTCTTGTTCCAATTCAACTACTGAATAACTTCAGTCTAAAATTACAGAAAATTTATGTATTTGATTAAAAGATGAAATCAACTCCTGTCTTCCCTTGAGCTTTCTTTACAGTTCTGCCTGTAAAGATTCAGTGCAATCCAGCAGTAATGTGGCTTTTTTTTTCCCCCCCCTCCCAATTGTCAGGTAAAAAGTCAGAAAATTTGTAATTTGCCCCTAAAATGTTGTACTAAACAGTACAGTTTTAGTCTAGAACAAGATGTGCAGGTGAGGATGTCTTGCCAAACCTACTGCTTAGGTTGAATGGTCTTGAGTATTTATACCCATTATTTTAAGAAATCTTTCTTATGACTTACTGGCTTCCTAAAGATTCATTCTAAGCTTTAGGGTCCAAATCCAATCCTTCATAAAATTTAGGGGTGAATGGCCTTGAGAGGGGTGAACTTCCCTCAATTATACATCATTATACATCTAAGTAGCAAGATATGACAGTTTGAAGAGGATATTGATTTTCTCCAGTTACTGTGGTGGTAAGAATGATGTGAATAATTTGAGGTCAGTCATCTACACTTCATTCTCTGCAGTTATTCTCCCCTAGAAGCTATCCTATTCAAGGAAATGTGGAGCATCAAAGGGGAAAAAGTAATACTCTTAGTAGATTGAACCTTATTTTTCAGTAAATCCAAGTTCACTTCCACTGCTGTAGTAGGTTGTTACATTTTACACCTTTTTGCTATGCAAATGAAATACTTGTACAATTGTTCATCTATTCCAATATGTCAGAGGGCTTGCTCTGTACTGGCCATTGAATAGAGGTGTGCCACGTCCACTCCCAGAGCAGTGGCATTCTGTCTGCTGGATACCACAGGTGTCTCTACAAAGGTATGCAAAATAGAAGCCTCAAGGGAATATCTCAGTGAATCGCATTAAATGAAAAGGCTCACAAAAATAGTACTCAAATTCAGTATTAATTTAGGGAGCAAACCAGTGTGAATTTCCAGGCCTTGCACTGCAGAGGATGCATTCTGGAGCCTCAGAGAGACTGAAGTTCTGATGTTCAGAGCTCACTGAACTATGTGAGGGTTTCAAATACATATCTTTATCAAGCTCATGGGAACTAAAAATAGCCAACACCAGATGCAATCCAAACCTGCTCTGTAATGAAAAGCTTACAAATGACTCCACCTAATAGGAAAAGGGAACCATAATGATATGTTATTTTTATATGTGGTCTAAGGATTTCTCTGTGGTGTTGTTCCCCGCCCCCCCCCCTTGAAGATGCATATGTAGTTTGGTGTAACAAACCTATCCTCAGCTTTGAAACAATTCTGTTGCCAGCGTTCAGCACTCTAATGTCTACTGTGGAAAATGCAATACTGAGGATTCACCCTACGCATATGCATGTGTATATGTATATATCTGTATAAGCATGACTGTGCATGGGCAAGTGAATTTGTGTTAAGCTTAGCCCATACATTCTTCTACACACAAATCAGGTCTATATGTAGAAAGCATTTTTTCATTTCTTGTTCACGCAACAGACAATATGAAAAATTAGTTCCATGGCAGATGAACACCCTGGCAGCACTTTGATTTGTCACAATTAATAAGACTTCTGTAAAGCCTATTATACAAGGTTGATGTCAGTTGCTGACAGAGTTAAAGAGCTCCCTCCAGAACATTAGATAGTGTTTGGATATTTGGATGGTATTTTGTATGTGCAGGGTTTCTTTAAACTTCCAAATGTGGATTGGAGTCAGTTCACATTCTCTGGAAGAAAACAGTTTAAGTAATTACATTGTTTCATTTAAAAACTACTTAAAGAATGGGGGAACATGCACTAAGGCTTATGTGTTTACTTCAATATGCCTGGGACCACACTGGAATGAGTATGAAAGATATGCCTGTGATCTGTACGTAAAAATTAAGCTTCTTCCCCTGGTCCCAACCTACCACGTTTTTACTCTGGCATGTGGGTTATTCTTTTAATTTATGCACTCTGAGATTACAGATGCAATTGTACATGCTACTACATTTTTATTTATTTGAAGCAAAAGATGGTTTTGGAATAAGTTGAGTATCCCTCACAAAGACTGCACTTGCAGATGCATGGGGAGTTCACAGGCCACTACTGAAACCAAGTTATTTCAGCTGTGGGAAGTACTTTTCAAGAACTAAAAAGGTTCACCTGCTAAGTGATCCTGTTCTCAATCTGTTAGTATTTGTTTTTCTACATTACAAGGTTCTTTGAATTTGTCATTCAACTACTTGTGAGAAATGTATCTAGCTCTGACAATTCTTCCAAGGAAGCTTTCATAACTAGATATTAAACTTTCATTGCTAAGTATTTGCATTTCTAGTGTTAGACTTTTAAATCTGAATTTTTATATTGAAATGAATCAATGAAAAAAATGTAAATGTTAACTGAATTTTAAAAGGGTCAAAGTATTAAGCATTGGGTCATCTAGAAAATCAGAGTTTACTCCCGGAGCTCACTGAAAGATTTTAAAAACCTCAGAGATATTAGCGTCAGTATGGACTTGTAACAGAACTTATATAAAATGTGATTAGCAGCTGATGATTAAAATAAAGGCATATCAGGGATATTGCTATTCCTTCAGCTTCTATTTGCACTAATAGAAATAAGTTCTGCTGCCTAATGCAGTTGCTAGTGACAATGTCTTATTTTTGTCACATGCCACAAACCGTAAGTAAAATAAAGTAAATGCTACAAAAAGGTTATTCTAGTGAATCGGTGAAATAACCATAGGAATAAAATCAGTCTATTGATTTTAGAACAAGAAATTAAAATTTTAAGATTGAGTTTTATTTTGGTAATGGCTCAGAACCCACACAAGCAATTAACAACATGATTCCATATTACATTGGCTGAAAGGGAATTAACTGTTATTTCAATAGAAATGTCTACTTCCTTGAAAAAAATATTTTAATTGAACTGTTTCAAAAAGAATTTTCATTTAAAAAATAAAATAAAATAAACTGTTTTCATGTTCTTTTGTCAGAGATATTTGATTCTAGAGACTTTGCAAACAAACATTTTTTCTTTTCATTTCTCTACGCTCACCATGCCAGGATATTATGTGAAAACCAGCTCCGAACTTGTAGCTGCTCCATCTCTGCATAGATTTAATGCAGTAAATTTTATAACCACTTCAGATCCACAATTTCAGAAAATATTCCAGGCATCATATGACTGTCCCTAGTCATATGGTGAAAAAAAGCCAGGAAAACTGATCAATATGATCAAAGAAAATACTGGGACCAAATCTTATTGTGTTACTATTGTACCAGAGGTACAAAGAAAATACAAACTGCATGACAAAATTACTCTTTTTGCCAAAGAAATTTCAAACGATTATGCCTAATTTGAGGGCTTTTTTCTTTTCCCTTTTCTAATGCCAGACTTCATACTACCTGATATTTGCATAGATTTTAAAATTACAGCCCAGGCCTCTGCATCAAGGCAGTAGAAGCCAAAGAATTTGCTTTCTTAGCAAAAAATACTGTTTTCCAAAAGAATTCTGGCCACTCTGTTACAAACTGAAAGTACATGCAGCATGGATAACAGATTCTAGAAATGTTAAACAGGCAAAACAGATGAATTAGCAGGCTTCACAAGATTAAGAACAAAGATGAGACTTGTTTACATTTTCTAGCTACCATGCTAAAAAAAAAAAAAAAAAGCTCTCAAACTGAAACAGCATAGCTGGTATAAACTGATGGTGCTTTGCTGACTTCAAGTCAGCTGTGTTGATCTGCACACACTGAGCTTCTGACCTATTGTTTCAATAAAATTTTACAGTTTATCTCTGCCAGCCTGACGAGGCAGGATTCCAGTCAAGCTACATCCCATTAAAAGAATTCTGTCCATACACAATAAAACCAAGCCATTATTGTACCTTCACTGTAAAATGACAAACTTCAGAACACATCTCTACTCCAGACTGAGAACTAATTAGGTTTGCATAAGATGCAACCTGACTCGAAAGGAACATCTCTATAGTAACCACAGGCTTGTTTGTTTGTCAGTTTTGCACTAAATTGACATTACTGTTTTGTTAGCTGATGCAAACCAGGTCCTCAATGCAAAGAGAATGGCACAAGTACCACTTACTCTTTGCAGTGGAAGCTTGCTAAACAGCTGCACTCTAGCTTCATCTGTTTTGTGCTCATCAGTGGAAAAAGGCTAAGCACAGAAATGCCCAGAAAGGCTCATCTTGGATATAGGCTTGCTAAAGTTCAGCTGGAGCTACCTCATAAGAGTATGCTTCAGCGAATTAACATGCAAGTAGCCATGTGCAGCCAGGAACGTCTGCACATGCCCAGGCAGATGGGACCATAAATACACGGATCCACATTTATCTCAAAATCCTATAAGGTAGAAAAGTATTATCTCCACTTTGTGAACGAGAAGCAAGGTGAGGGAAAACTAAAGGACAGATTCCTTCTCCTTTACTTGTGTTCGCTTGAGTCATTCTGAGTGGCTGAGTTAGGTATTATAAAAACTAATACAGATGACTGGTGCTCAGCACGTCAGCCAAGCTCCTTGGCAGTGACAGTGAGGCCCCCAGGTCAGGGTTTTCACCAGAAAACCAGTCTTAACCTCTTTTTAGGCAAAAGAGAAATTGTTGCAACTCCACAGAAAAGAAGATGCACTAGATTTCATAAAGAATGTCTGCACTGCAATATTCTGAACCCTTTCAGCAGATGTCACAGATCCATCACCATTTTGCAAATTTCTCATCTAATCAATATAATTGCGCTCTCTAGGGAAATTAAAATCTACCCTGGAAACTGAGTCAATGAAAAAATGTCTTTTTCACCTTGTGACAAAAGGCAAGATTTGTCTACTTCAGGTTTTGTGAAATACTTAACAGAAATCAGCAAAAATATTCATCACCTAAAACACCGGGAAACAGCTTTTAAGAGAAGACTTCACAATAATTTGTGAGGGGCCAGGGTGGTTTAAAGAAGAAGCTCTAGTGAGGTCTTACATGTGCTACTTCCATATACCAAAAACAGCAATAAAGAGGAATACAATGAAAACAGTAATAATAATAACAACTTGTATTTTACTTTGCACACAAAAGAGGCAATGTTTTAAGTCTATATTGAAGAACATTTCATTCAAAAATTAAGAAAGGAGGCAGCTTATAGATAATGAATAACTTCTGAAAAACTACTTTCTTTTTGCAACTATCTGCAAATAGTTTATAGATTTGGGAATTCACATGTGTTTCAGAAGGTTCTAGAACAGCAACGATTTCTTATCAGGAAAAGATGCAAGTTCAATTGTATCAACATTAGGAAGCTAAAGTTAGAAAAAAAAAGCATTTTCACTGCTATAGAAAGAGAAAAGTTATAGGCATGACAATAATACTAATACAAGATAATACTCTTTACAGAATTATTCCTGCAGTCACCTGATTCTTTCAGAATGAAAGGGAAAAATTTTGAAAGCCTAAGCAATAGAAGGGCCAGAGCCCGATTCCTCAGACAACATGGCAACAAACAGATGAGAGAAAACAACTCACCTAGTCATTGTGTTAGACATCAGCTTTAACACACACACCCCGACACCACGCCAAGATCCTGCCTCAGCCTGCCAGGTGCAGTGCAGCTAAAGCTGATCAGGCAATGCCTGTAAGCCTCAGCCTTTCCAATACAAAAACTCTGCCTTGTCTAGTTTACAAAGATCACTCTTTTCTTCCACCCCAATAAAAAGGAGCATACAATTTTTCTCTGCTCTCATCTCATTATTTCAACAGTGGCTTTTTGGCCTATGCAACATGAGCAAGACCACAGGAATGCTGTGCGGTATATGCTTAGTGTCCACATCGCCTTAATTCAAGATGCCGTGCACTGAGAGTACAAGAATACCCTATGTAAGCACTTGCATCTTTATTTGAATGGCAATCAACAACATATAAGAATTAAAAAATAAAAAGCAAAATTTGGAAGCTAATACTACCAAAGTGCACAAATGTGCGAGGATTTTCTCATCCTCGCTAGAAACTTGACTACAGATTATGAAGCAAGAATACAATCTGAACTTTCTTTGAAAATACAGTGAGAGATGAATTTCTAGAGCTTGGAGTTACGCGTTAAGTGTGCTAGTTTATTAATACTCTTTTGGTTTTCCCAGTGTTAAGAAGCACAAAATTGCTAGCAACCTCTAAGAGAGCTTTCTACCTAGATCTCACAAATATGAGTATTTAATGTAAGATCTTATTAGTGGCTTCCCCCCAGAGGGAAAGAGGACATTGAAATCCCTCCCTACACTAAGGATACAATCAATACCCTCTTCAAAGACTTACTTTTCAGAAAAACAAGTGCACTTATCACAAGCGTTACCCCAGCCAATTCAGAAACTACATGGATTCAAAGATAAGTCCTCTTACTGAAAACGAAAGCCAACCTGGAAAGAAAGTTCACTGTCAACCTAGAGCTTTTTATTCTCTCCATTACACAACACAGCTGTTCCTGGGCTAGTAACAAGGCACAGGGGTATTTGTATCCCATCCACTTAATGCCTTCTGCTTTAGTATTAAGCCTTTGTAGGGAAATGGAGCTTGTGAACTTTGGTTTCATTTTGGAGTTGCCTGATTGCCTGAAGTCCTGGGAAATAGGTGCATCCTGTAAATACTGTAATCTGTATGCATCTATTTTGTAAGTTCTGCTGTGTAGAGAACCTGCAGGCTCTGAGTGCTGTGGGCTGTTGTGTCAGAGTGCCCTGTTAGGAAACGTGAATCAGCACAGAAACAGCCCGCAGTGGAAGGAAATACAGGAGACTGCAGTGTGCCAAGCAGAGATCACAGAATCACAGAAAGGTTGAGGTCGGAAGGGACCTCTGGAGATCACCTGGTCCAACCCCTGCCGAGCAGGGTCACCTAGAGCACATTGTGCAGGATGGCAGCCAGGCAGGTTTTGAACATCTCCAGAGAAGGAGGCTCCACAGCCTCTCTGGGCGACCTGTTCCAGTGCTCTGTCACCCTCGGCGCACCTCCTGCACTGCTGCCCTTATTGCATTATCATTTTTTATGTGAAAAAAAGAAAAAGCAGAAAAGCACATCTTCCACCAGTGTTTGTATTGTAGTAAGACACTTTAGGGCTAGATGGGGATATTTTCTATATGTGTTCAGCCACATCCATTAGTGATACTTTTAAACTGCTTTACTTAGCAAACAGATGGAGTGGGCAGGAAACATAAAAATCCTTTATCTAGTTCATGGATAAAACAACTGTTTACAAGAAAGCATTTGAGTCATGGCTGAGTTTTTTGAAAGAGGATTAAGACAACTCAAGAACTGCATGGGGAACAATCCAAGTAATAGCAGGTTGTGAAAATGTAAGAGTACTATTCATTATGCACAGAATGAGACAGGATTTCCATGAAAAAAAAAATAATATACAATCATATGATTAAAGACAGTATTAAAAACATATTCACAAGGGCCAAATTAAGATTGCACTGACACAGTCTAATGTTTCAGTGTTTGCTCATGCAAACATAACACCATTTTTATAATGGAAAGGGGATTGCAGAGATTAATTTGCCTTACTTTTGTGTTGAATGTGAACTAGATACACACATACTGCTGTGAATTACTATGCATGGTTTATGATTCCAAGGAAGGCCTGTTTCTACAGTATGTTTCCTTAAAAATATAGAAAACAGAGAACTTCTGCAGATATTCTGATTATTCTTAATGAGTAAAAGAAGTTGTTAGGGCATGAACAGGGGCTAAATAGAGAAGAGCTCATTCCAATATTATTTGCATACATTGCAAAAAGGAACACTGTCCCCCAGTATACTCAATATTCCCAGAAGTTACACAACAAATTTTAGTTTTCATTTTTGATAATATTCATAGTTTTGCTTCCCCTTTTTATATCTCTTCATCTGATAGAGAAAGGAGGGGAGAAATAGAGCATGAGAAGGAAGAAATATAAATAATTTAAGTAAAAATTGTGGTTTTCGACAAATTTTCATTATAAAATTAAACATTTTTACAATAAAAAATATTCCATAAATATTTATGACCTTAAAACCATAAAAACGCTTGACCAGTTCAAGGTGTAACTGGTTTTCTTAAGTAATAGCACACACAAATATGTCAAGTGACTGACAGTGCTGCATTATTTATCATTCACATGCTTTCACATCTGGGGATAACAAAGAGATGAGCAGTAGCAATAATGGAGCTGTCAGGAACAAGTTGTGTCAGACCAGTCTAATTGCCTTTAAAATTCTTTACTGGCTTGGAGGCGTTATGAATAGGGTAGAAGTAGAAGATTCAGATGTTGGTAAGTTTTAGCCAGTGTTTCCCAGAGGACATTCTTATAAAAGAGATAGGTAAACTGGGACCAGACTGCATTAGTGGGATGCACAGCAGCATCCATGTTTTATGGCTGAAAAGGAAGGATGTACTGAACTGGACTCTTCAGAGCTCTGCCTTGGGTCCAGTCCTATACAGTGTTTTCAAGGACTTTCAGTACATGGAAGATTCATCTTGACAAGCTGGGGAAATGGACTGAAAAGATGGGATGCTATTTCCCAGGGACAAGTGGAAGGTCATTTAGTCAGGTGTTATTAATTTTCACAAAACCTGAAGGAGGAACAATGGTCTGGTAGCAGTTCTGCAGAAAACAGTCTGTGCTTGTACTGAATCACAAGCTGAATATGAGTCAACAATGCAATGTCATTGTACAAAAAGCCCCTCTCATCTTGGAGTGTAGATATCAGGATACAGCCTGATGTGATGCTCTCGTGCTCTACCTGGCACTAGACTTGCCTCAGTGGGATAGCAGTGCCTGATAGAAGTGCAAGCATGGCACTTCAGGATAAATGCATGGAGAGAAGGAGCCCAGGGCAGGCCAATAGAAATGTAAGAGATCTTAAAAAAATAACCTGTAGGGAAAAGCAAAAAGAACTAGACTTGAGAAGACAAAAGGAAAAAATGATAATAAGCACCAAGCATGCAAAAGGCTGTTTGAAAGAGAATGCAACATTTTTTATACCCATGAGGATGGGACAAGAAGAAAGGTTCAGGCTGGACTTCAAAAAAGCCTTAATAAGAACAGAGATCTCTTCAGAATAGATTGCATCCTCTGAGGTTTGAAGTCTCCATACTCACAGAAAAGTTTGATACATCTGTCTAGGATCCCACATGTTCTGCAAATCCCGTTCTGGGTCAAAGAGACCTTGTAAGGTCCTCCCAGTCTATTTTTCCATAATAGGTTTAGTGATGCTCTAAAAATTCCACACACGTGCTGAAATTTCACATGAAATGAGATGCAGTTGGATGATGACTCTCAAAAGTGTGTTTAAACCTACATGTGAAAATGAGCCAGAATCAGGCAAAATTTGGAGACTATAAAAAAAAAGTAAAAAAAAAAGGAAGAGGTATAAGTGTCTCCAATATCTCTTTTCTAAGTAAAAGCTTACAAGTGTGATCATACTCTCCTCTGATTTTGAAACTCTTCCCCCTGTTTAAAGGTGATCCCACAGAAGCAGGATTCAAAACTAGAAGAGAACATACATAACGTTTACTCCTCACCAGGAAGCTACAGTGCAGGGCCATGATTCCATTTCCCTGTAGAGCAATAAAAGCAACAGTGGAGAATTTTCTTTCACTGTGTTTCTACCATTTCTTCAAAAATGAATATGATCTTATAGTCAGTGAATGAATCGGGAACATGCTAATAGAAGAGAGAGCTTCTGTTTGTACACAGATATCTCAGTAATCAGTAATGATGTGGAAAGCAAATACAGAAAAGTTCATGACAGTTAAATGGGAGTTTGTTGAAATATGATAATTTTTTAAATTGTGGCTGAGGCTGGCAGGGACTTTTTAAGCAGGATTTCAGCCAAAGTCTGAAAAAGTGCATATCAAGCAGCCTTGGGCTTTTAATTTAATTTATATTAACCAGCCTACTTGGAGCTTTCAGATTGATTCACCACCACTGTTTGAACATTCTGTGACAGAAGCAATGCATATTAAAGTAGCTAAGTTCTCCTTTCAGCATGCCTAATTAACTGTATTTTTGTCACAGGCAGTAGCAAAATATTGGAATATGTATATATGTATTCTGTACACTAGACTGAGTGAATATTGAAGGAAAAGCAGTTGTGAATATCTAAGTAAACTTCTTGATTTGGCAATGATAACACTGGGTATGTTTTTTGTCATTATAGTGTACTCAAATGTTCTTTTTCAGCAATGTTAATAAAAAGATAAAAATTTCTCATTCTCATGAGTATGTGTGGTCATGTGTGAGCTTAAATAAAAATGATTCCATAAGACTCTTGAAAACACTGAGAAGATTCAAAAACATTAAATCAATGATAGCATCAGAAAAATTCAGGTTGAAAACAACTGCTAAACAGTGAATGCAGAAAATAACTTCAGCAAATATTATGTATGAGACTATGTTGCTTGACTATTTGGGAAAAATAAACACATTTATAACAATCTGAAAATAAACTACATAGAAGAGGATTTAGACGTTGAGAATAACACACTTGCTGTGAATAATTTATCCAGTTTCAATATTTGCTCTTACATACACCAGAATTAAATTACTTATATCTATGCAATCATAATTGTAAGGGTATTGCAATTCTACTTTCTGCCACAGGTTTCTGGCCGACCTTGAGCTAGTTACAGTTTCTTTGTGCACCAGTTCTGCCATTTGAAAAACAGCAAAGAAGATCGCACAGAGTTGTGAAGACAAAAAGCTTATGATGCACACAGGTAATGTTATATCAGAGGGTGCACTTAAACCTTTAAAGAGACTTCTAGAAAGATATTGAATGGTATCAGAACTTGTAGCATTGCTGCTATTTATATCTAGATAATGCTGGACTGTGATCCAATGGTTTTGAAAACATCCCCCAAACTATCCCTAAAGGTTCCTGTACCAGGAATTTGGCCTCAAGGCCCGTATTATGTGGTAGGGTCAGTCTCTATGTCCACGGGGTAGACAGAACTACGGTAAAAATAAAGGCAACACTGTATTTTACTTGCTCATGTAATACAGTACTAATTATGCAGTTACAATTTTATTCAAAGCAGTTATTACATTTTCTTCATCAGATCAAGTTTAAATAAGTTTCATATCTCATTATTACAACATTGTATTCTCCCTTTCATTTCAGCCTTCATGTTAACCTGTTGTGACTATGCAATTTCTTAAGGAAAAGAAAAAGACATAATAAGAATGAAATCCTTGAGGCATTCACATTAACCTGCAGAAAAGGTCACTCAGTTTGTAAGAGAAACAGAATGCATCTAAAAAGCCTGAAGAAAGGAACAGAATTCCCGCAAGTTGCAAAGAAACGAAACGTGGCCCTACTTAAAACAGCACCAGCAGTAGAAGTTAAACAGGCACACTTGCCACTTTGTCTTCTCCTGCACACATCACTTGGGCTGCAAGGAAATCATTACTGTGACAGATCATTTATATTAATACAATGCACCTGCCAAATTATTTATACACCGTAAGCATCAGTCTAGAGAAAGTGCACTCTGGGAACTTCATCAGTATAGAAGAGAGGCTTTGCTGGGAGGAAGGCATGTTAAAGCAGCGCAGGATTTTGATCTCAGATATACTATTGTAAATACAGAGCGATGCCATCGAAGCCTGCAGACTTACTCTGGATTCACACCAATGAATATGACTGACAGGAGAAAGAGCAGAAAATTGTGGCACAAAGTGATAAGTCATTGACAAGAAAATTAGAAGGAGAAACACAAGTTAATGTTAGATTGATCTACTATTCTATGTGTTTCTCCTAGAATAGCTGAACTTCTCCAGCATGCTTTTTTGAACTTAACCAGTGGTTTTCTCATCTCTAAGTGCACATTAACTCTAAATTACTGCATATTCCCGAAGTTAGAAAATCTAAATAAAATCTGCAGTTTAAAACAGTATGTTTTCAGAAGTATTATAGAAATATAAATATTTTGGTAATAATGAATTGCTGCCACTAATGTTTGGTTACTTTTTGGTTATTAAACAGCTATTACATCATATGCCTTGCTTTAATGAGGGTTCCCATATTCAAATGTCAATCCTTGGACCGACAGAACTAATGGACTTCAGAACTTCTCCATACAAGGTCCTTCAGAATCTGTGTCTCAATCTCAGCATTTTGAAATTTAGTGTGTTCATATTTGGTTCCTTAAAGAGAAAGTTTTTCAGTGCTGACACAAAGAGGGACTTAGGAGAAGCAATATATTTTTATTCAGCATGTAACATTTAATTTACTGTGTGTTTGATCTGAAAGACATTAAAGTTTATTTTATTTTTTTTCCAGCTGATTGCACTGACTTCAGATCAGTCCCTCTGTTGATGTATCTGGGTCGTCATTGCCCTATTACTGCTTATTTCAAAAGGATCACATGCTGATGTATGATATGGTTTCTGATTTCACACTGAAATCAACCTGAACATATGAGCTATGGTCAGTATTATTATTTTAACTTCCTCACTTTGTATTTTATGTATTTCTTTGTATTCTATAATATTCACATAGTATTCTATAAAGGTGTACGTGCACTCAAACTAGAAGGAGCATTTAAAATCACTCACTGAACCAAAATAATTAATTGTTAATTAATTAACAAATTCAAGGACCAGCTTTTTCCAGCCCAGTGATCTATCTGTCTTTTTTCAAACTGACACTGCCTAACAGAATATAATCTTGCACATTAAAAAATACAGAAGTTGACAGCATGGTTATCAAGCAGTTTTCCAGGATAGATATCTAGAATGACTACATAAATCCCTGTATTATCTTTTTCCCTTTTAAGTGCAAAGTGGTAGACACATATTGTTTATAATGATAAACAAGAGATGAACTCTTCGATTCTCAAAACAAGAGATGTAACCATGATAAATGTCTGTGTAATACACATATTTTCAAAGGAAATATTTATCAGTAATCTACCTACTTGAATCAAAGGAAAGACTGTCCTTCATGCTAATAAGCTCTGCTTTACATCCATTTTACTCTTCAAAATGTGACCTGTGGTGTCCGATTGTTTGTGTGGCATAACACTGAAATATTCTGATCAACCAGACTACAATATCTTCATTGAAGTTTTCTCAAAAGACAGAACTGCTTGAAATATCACTAACAACTGGAGAGTTTTTATCATTTTTATTTTGAACCAGAGAGAGCTGTAAGTGCTAAAAAAAATATCAAGTTGCGTTGTGGAAAAAAAAAAAAAAAACCCAGGAGACAGCATAAACTCAAAAGGACTTAGTAAATTGTAAAGTCTTGCTCGTTTTGTGAGCCAGATAAAGTTAGAATGACAAGAGCCAGAGGTCACCCAGAAAAGACAGTGACTGAGGACATCATAAGGTACATCATAAGGCAGAGAGGCAGGGGAAGAGCCCTAAGGTTTGCACTTGACCAAGTCAGAAGAGGAAAACCAGAAATGAAGGTGAGGTAAAAGATATAAATGAGAATATATATTGGAAAAACAAACAAACAAACAAACCAAAACAAAACAGAAAGTTGTGCTCACTTGAGGCAAATGAAGAGCACCCACTGGAGTGGATGGGTGACATCTGAAAGCTCCTGCAAGGCACCAAAGTGCCAGAGCTGCAGACTTGTGTGGGAAGTGGATCCACAGAGCCGATGGGCCAGGGCTACAAGAGCTCTGCACTGCCCTCAACTCCACATGGAGCCCCGGCAGGGTACTGAGAAACGAATCCCGCTTTCATGCCCACCGCATCCTGATTTTCTCTTTAAGAGGATGAAATAGCACGCCCCTGAAAACCTATCTGAAGAACAAGAATGATTATCTTTACCATATGATATTCCTCACATCGTTACTAACAGTTACATTTGTGTGTTGCAATAAGAATTTAGCCTCAAATACACGTATTAGAATTTTACTCCTGCTTCCCCTGATTCTTTTCTTGACCTCATGCTCAATTTCTACCATGTTTTAGCAAAGCAAAGACACTTGGAGTAGTTTGAAATGCGGCTGCTTAAAAATTGGATGTCCTTCCACAGAAGATACCTTTGCCTACTTTTAGGCCTATTCCTGTACAGTTATTTAAATCTAGATAAGACAACGTTAACATTTTTTATTATAGTCAGAGCTGAGTAATCAAATCAGTTGTGGGAAAGAGCTGAGATATTTTTCTGACTTGTATAGAATTCACAGAACAAATTGCCAGATTCAGCTGTGAAATCTGTTTATTTTCCACTAAAGCTGTCAATGATGATGTTTAAGTTGTTTGATATGTATTATTTTGCCTTCAGTAATAGTAGAAGAAATTCTGATATTAGGATTTTTCAAAAATCACCGATTTGTGTTGTCATAGTGTCCTTCTAGTCTAGAAGTGATCCTTATGATATGAAAGCATGAAATTTGTAGCAAAATTATTTATTTTTCTGTATTTGTAGAAATTTTAATAAACTCTTTAGCTTCATTGGGTCGTTATCAGTATTAGTTACAGCAGCCAGAGTACCCCATCTATAGGGGACATTAGTTTTGTGTTAGTCTTTTTTTTTTTTTTTTTTTAATCCATATGACAGTTTCCTGAATTGATATTATGCCTATCAAAATAAATCACCACCTAAATTTCACTAAAAGAATAGCAACCAAAAAGTTTTTTTCTAATACAGAAACATTATTGGTGAGATGGAAGGCTAAACTAAACTGCTTGATGAATGGTTTAACATCCAAGTCATCTTCATTTTTATATTCCTAATACAACAGTACCCTCAATGAGTTTTAATTAAAATGTTACTGTGCCTTGATGAAATACTACTTACTGAAATGAAATCCAGATCAGCATGTTGGTTAATTTCTATTAATTCAAAGTAAAATACAGTTTGCAGTCTCTTCACTTGCTAATAATGAGGGTGTCATTATGCAATGTCTACTGTCTTCCTCCAGAAATAATCAGTGTAAAAATTACCAGAAATTTAACTACAAATAGTTGTCCAAAGAAGGGTTCCAATCTGCTACTCTAAATTTAATTAAGTGCATATTCAGGATTTTTTTCCCCTGATAAGTTCTTGTTGCAAATTGGGAATATTTTAAGTAGATTTCGGTATAAAACTAAAGAACTTTGCTTGGGATAAATATGTAGGTGCCTATGTCTATGCATGCGACTGCTACATAAGCAAAGAAAAGAGAATTGCAATAAAACTTTCTTTCCCTATACACTAGTAAGGATAATCAGAAAATAGCCCATACAGGAGGAATTAGTACTGATGCTGTGCCTATTGAGATGAACGAAATGAGAAAACTAATTAGAAATAACCTAAACACCACAATAAAGAAATATGTTACCTATAGCAAATCACAGTGATGGAAAGAATTAACAGTGTATAGAAATTCAATAGCAAGGTCAGAAGAAATGTCCAAGAAGCAGCAGCTGTTCTTATCACTAAATTAGCCATTTTAAACCCCCCTTTGCTCCCCTTCAGTTTGTCACAACATCAAAATAGTTTCCGTTTCTTTTTTGGAAGCTTTTCTTGGCAGCACCTCTGCAAGATCTTATACCTGGGCTAGCAAAAGCATCTTTCAAGCATCTAATTACTCAGCTTCTTCTTAAGTTGCGTAGAAGTACAAAGAACTAATAAAAGTAGGTGGGTTTGATGTGCCTTTTTCTGTTACTGGCCCCTCTCTGTGTGTGAATACCCTCATATCCTGAGAGAGGTTTGGATGCTTTCAAAAATGAAGACACGCATAATTCTGGTTTCCACTAGTATAAGAGATCCATCTTGAGTGGTTCTGGTGGTGAAAAATGATATTGTGAGTACAGTGATCACACGCATGATTTTATGCTTTTAATATTCTTTTTTATAAAGGAAAGTGCTAAATCCAAGCTTTTTAATGTAGGGTAAATTAAAAAAAATATGAAACTGTGTTTGTCCTTATGTTTCTAGACCCTCTGTTCAGTCAAAAGCCTGCCCTGCTTGCCAAATTTTAAATACCTGTCTCTATGAAGTATATTCTGAGCCCTTGGCTGATGCTTTTCTTCTAGTGAATAGAATTTTTTCTCCAGTTAATATGTGCCAAACTGGAAATTTGTTAATAAATTTCTATTACTGCTCTGGCTCCTTTTGTTTTAGCAAAATTGGATCTCAGAGGAGATACATACGAATACCTCCTTCGTGTCTCAGTTCTGATTAAGTATTATGGACTTAGTTAAGCAGAAAGCAGGCTCTGCAAACATATATAATGTATAAGTAGGTTGCATCATCATCCTTCTTCCCATGACTTGTAGATTACTACTACATAACATTTGCTAGATCACTATCTTTTCATTTGCCATACTGTTCAGCCTACCCAAATATGTGATTTGGAATATTTTGGACTCACAGTAATTACATACTAGAGCAACAAAAAAGAGTCACTACTGAAACAGAGAGGTACCATTATAAAGTTTTCTTATTAAGGCAGCTATATTTCCCAGTATAAATACAATAAATAAAACTTGTCAAGCAGCAGCAATGCAAGCCTGCCCTTCACCTGACTGAGCTGTCTCCCATAGAACGAGTGTGTGAGATAATGGTGTGAACAGAAGGTGAAGCCAGGAGCAAACCCTGCTCTCAGTTTAGCATTTTGTGTCTGAAGAATAGAGGCATTAAGATCTGCTGACTACCTATGACATGTCAGCCTTGAAAATACACGAGGGAGTAAGAAATAAAAAGAAGGCCTTGCATTGTTAATACATTTTGTTTTCACATTTTTTCCTGAAAAAAATCAAGTGCCTGAAGTGTGATGAACAAGTCTCACAAAACAGAATTCAGTATTCCCTGGGCTGAAGGCAAGAAGGATGTGCAAAAGTAATTTGGGATGTAATTGATCTTTGTTGGAAGCTTTCAGCATGAAATTGTAATTGAAGGATGTTAGGCTACTCCTGCTGCATTAGCTTCAGGTTAGTCTTAGATTTACTTCAATGCTCTTGTGCCCCACAAGATTTCTTTTGCTCCTGCTTTATGAGGAGGAAAGAGGAAAGAACAAAGCTGGAAGCAGGATTAGGCTAATCAAAGGTTTCCAAAGTGGAACAAATTAAGTCATTTAGGCTGTGTCTGAACGGCAGGATCCAGACTAGCAACACTTTCTAGAAATCAGTCCTAGTTTACTTGGGCTTGTGGGCTGGAAGGAAGCCCCAGCGTGTTGCAGACGA
The DNA here is from genome assembly GCA_013399115.1 of Anseranas semipalmata. Lineage (NCBI taxonomy): Eukaryota > Metazoa > Chordata > Aves > Anseriformes > Anseranatidae > Anseranas > Anseranas semipalmata. Next base: position 1,614,206 of record VXAA01001019.1, read on the forward strand.
GTTCCTGATCTGCAGAACCACCAGACATCTCCCCTGCCATCTATACAGAGCCTAAGAGAAATCACATCACTGGGGGAAATGCCGATTTTCGTCTACTTAACATGGCACAGCAGCAAAGGTATTCTTCTTCAGTTATCATTTGTGATCAGTAAGACAACACTGGTTGCAGAACAGTGTGTGTTCTTCTCTAAACTATGTGGTTAAATAAGGCCCAAGTACTCACTGGGGCTCTAGGTATTATTGCATTCATTATCAAATTACACAGTGCAGATAGTGTCCAAATACTTTCTTTTTACATGTTCATTTTCTAAGTATAAAGTAACTGTATTGGTTAATACTTTGGAGTTAAATTCTTATTAGCTACTTATATTACTTTCATTGAACTTAAATCAGAGCCCACTAAAAATTTATTGTTTTACTAGACATATTTACTACAGTAAGTACTATAGTAACCTTGTTCTTCACTGCTAAGCCAAAATAGTCATAGGCTGCCCATTTCACCTCATTAAAAACACCATGTCTTTAATTTTAGTTTCTAAGCAGCATGTGTCACCATAATCTTTATAGTTGAGTGGTTTCTAGATACCGAGGCACCTACAATGCAGTTCAGTTACGTCAAGCCAACATCTCGAACCTGCATTTTCACAGCATGCATCTCAATAGTATCAACATCTGCAATATAAATAATAGTACTAATGATCTATTTTACAATATTTTATCTGACATCTTCTATAAAAAAAAAAAAAATCAGCGGAAATTGACCTGAGAAAGAAAATGACACGCTGGAGAATACATGCATTCAATTTTAGCAACTTTTTAGTAACTTAGGTTTCTTTAATCTTCAAATCTAACACATAAAGTCGGATCTTCCATTGGTGTAAATCTGGATAGGATCATTAACAAAGCCATGATGATATTTAGTGTTAGACTATTTGGTCAAAAGTACTTTCAACTAGACTTGGAAAAAGAGGTTTCTTATTATATTTTCCTCCATAGCAACAATATGTAATTATTCTTAAAGAGCACATGCACATATTAAATCACACATATATGAATGGAAAAGGTTTCATTTTCTCAGTGCCCTTCTCAGTGCACTTCTTGCACTGCAAGCTTCTTGCAGTTTTTTGCGTATCTTAATGTTTCCTTTTCCGTATCTTCTATGGTTTGGTATAACTCAACATACCTAAAGGTAAAGGCTTTAAGAAAGGGAATGGAAGTTTTAGAAAAGGGATTAGTGGCATTGTGCTTCATTAACCTAATCTGGCACCGATCAGCAGCCTGTCGAGCAGTCTTAAAAGATTCCTTTTTTTTTTT
>VXAA01001019.1:1615540-1631440 GCA_013399115.1 Anseranas semipalmata
TGCACTGCTTCAACATGCTGTAAAGGACTCAGTTGTGCACACACATTATTACGCCCCTCATTAAAATAAGCAGCCTCATCTCTTTTTCTGTAGTCATTAATATCAACAACCTCTAATCTTTCAATAAGTGATCCTGGACTTTGAAGCTAGTTGACCCTATGATATTTTTTAAATAACCCCTCCTAAAGAGATATATATTTAAACATTAATTGCTACCCTTAGAAACCTATATGAATAATGCATCTGTCCTCAGGCTTAAATGGTAATAAAGATATAATGGCTTAAAGGATTTCTATTTTATTCTACTCTTTAAGAATAGCAGTGGCAGGTGTTATCACAAAATGTAAAAACAATAATAAATTAATCCAAAGGAGAATAAAAGGCAATTCAATTATAGAGGTGCTTAATATCTATTAGCATCCTGGGGCCTTCCCCAGTCCACTCTGACTTCTGCTGGAATTGAATCAGGATCCTACAAAACAAGAAGGGATCAATTCAACATTGCAGCTGTCAGCTGAAATGCACTCAAGGGCAGCAGGGATCAAAAGAAATCTAATGGCTGCTTGTGGCCTGATGGCAGATGAGATGATGAACTCACAGGACTTCCTCCAAAGCAGGTATCAACAACAAACCCCACTCCATCAACAAGCACTAATCAGCATCCCTTCTGGCAGCCTCTCTCCTTTAAAAGACATCCTAGCCATCTAGGATGGGCACGCAGAAAATTTCTCCAAAAATGGTCAGTGTAACAGTTTTCATGACAACTAATCCACTAAAATAAAACAAAAGGATGTTTAATGTTCTCTAAAACCCCCTCTAAAATGAGTAATTGAAAATCAGATATTCACAGACCACTTAAACTATATTTTTATTTAATCTATGTGTTCTTCCATGAGGTAGCTATTATCACAGCTTACTGATTTCCAGCTGTTGTGCACAAGACAATTGAGAGACAGCAAAAGCAGGAGTAGGTAGTGAGGAAGAATACATGCAGCTCATATCCGCACAAGCTGAGGACAGTCGGAGGCTAGCCTTTAAATGGGCCCTCATGCTAAGATTTTCAATCAGGCTTAAGGAAGTCAGATGTTCACTTTCCCTGGGAACTGTGTGTCAGAGTCCTCTGGGTTTCTCTAGAAAGCGCAGCTTAAATTAAACAGAAGAAGCTTGGGCATTAATCTTCTCAGGGCTGGTGTTCCACCACTTCAGTTTATTTTGACAGGTTGCCTGCATAGAAAGTGGTTCCTTAGATTTAGGCCTGGATTTCCAACAGGGATCTCAATTTGTATTCTCAGTACCAGCAGGTCTCTATTAATAGCTTTTGTGTGTTTTTACAGTCCTGATTCTTAACAAATGCTGAGTTCCCTGGTTTGGTATACTAGAATGTTATAATACGAGTCATTATAATTTTTTTATAAATCACTACAAAGACTACTTGATTTAATGAAAATACTAAGATCTGTTCTAATGGCTCAGATATGTGTTAGTTTAATAAGCATGCAATCAAATTTTTGATTGAGTGAAACACTACAAAAAGGCCTTTTACTGTTTCATTTTCAGACTCCAGAATTCTTTGTTGCAGCACAAGACTACACACTGTCTCATCATTGGAAAATAATCATCTTGGATTTAACTTGCTGATCAAAGCGAAGTAGAAAGAAGTCTCCGCACCAGACAAAACCGTAGTCTGTTCCTCTACAACCACCCTACTGTGTAGCACCCTCCATTGGCTGATGTAAACAATAAAATTAATGCATACTGATGGATGTTTTCCCTTACATTTGGATAACACAGTCTTGTATCAGATAAGTGGCTGTCTCTGAAGACTGAGAAAGGAAGGGATCCCAAGGCAGACCAAGTATGACTGTACACTACAGTACAGTAATATTCTAAAGTAATTGAAAGAGGAGGAAAAAAGAAAGCAGAGGGCTGGATATGTTCAAGAAAGATACAGGTAATAAGTGAAGAAAGAATATACATAAGAAAAGGAAGCAGGAATTTGTAAGCAATGCAGATGCAGGTGGGTGTTGCTGTGCCATGGTGAAGGTGAAAGGAATAGACAGGATAACAGCAAACAGGAAGGTTTCAAGATCCCAGGAGATGAAGAGATCCACTGCCTTAACAGAGGAGAAGGAAGGAAGGAAGGAAGGAAGGAAGGAAGGAAGGAAGGAAGGAAGGAAGGAAGGGAAAGAAAGAAGATGGAAGGAAAGAAAGAAGATGGAAGGAAAGAGAAAAAGACACAGAGAAAGAAAAATAGAGAAAGAGAGAAAGAAAAAGAAAGAGAGAAATCGAAGGAAAAATGGTTCCAAATGGGTGAATAAGTGAAGGACCATGCACGAGATGTGGGCAGTTGCAGAGCATTGAACAGATTGGAAAAACAATGACTGGATGAATCCTGGATTTGAAATTTAAAATTCCACTACTTCTGACAGCATGGTTCTACTTTGAAAAATGGCTATGTAAATGATATTTTCTGCCTCAACAGATCTACAAACAATGCCTGTTCTATGTTAGATCTGCTGACTTGAGGGGGAACCCTCTCCCGCACCCCCGTTTGCTTTTCTTTTGTTCTTTTAAAAATTCAGCATTTACAGCATTTATTCTTTTTAATTTCATACGAACAAGACTTGATGGTACCCATGCCAGGAAGAAGAAAACAAATTCCAGACTTTCCTTTCTGTGTTATATTGGCCTCATGGTACTACTGAGATTAAACTATATTGTGCTTTTAAGTAGTCCTTTCAGACACAGTTCATGGAGAGATGCAGACTTACGCTGCCTTTTTGGTGCCCCTTAGGAACGTCCATAAAAACACTAATTCACAGATTCAGTCCTGAACTTCTGAACATCCCTGTTCTCTGCTCCCTGTCACTGCTGCCTGAAGAGTGAGGGGAACAATTCACAGACAGGCAGCAGAAGGTTGAATCTTGTTACTGACATCTGTGCAAACCATGACACACAGTACAAACCAACTAAAAAACATTGCCAATGTTGCACAGATGGTCTTCAGTTTAAACTTGTAGTTTAAGAGCAATGGTTGAGATCTAAAATCTAAAAACTTGCCTTTCAAGATGTTCTTTAGTGACTTTTAGCAAAGCTAAAATCAAGTTTCTCAGGAGGCCTAATTTGAGCATAACCCAGAGTATCAGCGCTGCCCACAGCCACATCCCCGCTCTGGAGGTATACAGCACCAACGCGTCAGTCCGGAGACAAGAGTACATTCTGTAGAAAGTGGTGTAAAGGCTCCTGGTTTGGACAATCAACGGCGGGGAGTGTTTTAGTGATATACAGATGGCTATCTAAACCTGGACTTTGAATCTTAACTGATGAATCCTACAGAATCTTTCACTACAGATTCTGTCACTACAGCAAATGAGGTTCATCAAGGAAAACAGACCTGCCATCCCTGTACCACCTCCCAAGAGAATCCATCTCCTTCCTCCTACTGGCAGAAAGTATGGCTGAGCTAGAAATATGGGAAAAATGGAAGAGAAGTCCCCACAGAGCTAGCTTATCAACAACCATTTTTGTAGTTTCATCAGTGCTGTTTCAGCTGCTTGTCTCCCTTCAGTAAATAGTCACCTCTAATAAGACACGGAGCAGTGCTTTGAAGTACTGAATGTCAAAGCAGTTTGACTGGCAACATGTGGCCCAACAAGCAGATGCCCTTGAGAGAAGGAAACCACTTGCCAAGCTAAGCACTATTTAAAATGCCTCTGAAATAGTCTAGGAAGGCTAATTTCTTAAATCACCGGTGTGTTTTCTTTGCCAAAGCAAATTATTTGTCACTGTATCCCCTGAAATAACTAATCAATTTCATAATTTTTCTCCAGCAAGCCAATGGCTTTTGCATTCAGGCAGAGGGTTGTGAACTCAAGGAAAAACACCAGCAGCGGATTTGTCCTTCTGATAACACCAGCTGAGAGGAAGTTAGCTTTTGAACACAGTGAATAGGATGAGATAATCAAGGTGGAAAAATTGAGCAACTCTTGACAGTATTGATTATGCTCAAAATAAGTCCACTTAATTTACGCATATCACATATTTTTACAGTTCTGAGAATGCTCACTACTATTTTTTCTTATTTCTTTTAGCAGCTATTTGTTCTTTACTTCTATTATAAAGAGCTGATTTTTTTTCCTTATTATTACGCATACTGTGTGTTTACAGTTATTACTTATATATTTTAATGCAGACATAGCCAAGAGTTTTAGTCACTCAGCAGAACTTCCTCTGACTATGAATAAATACAAACCATATTTCTAAGAGCACTTTGGTCTTTTATCATCATTGCTGTGTCCTTATTTGATATTTCATATTTTTCCATTACTGTGCTGTCCTAAGCTTTATTGTCAGCATTAGCACAGAGCACCATTTTTCCCAGCTGAAACTCAAAAATAATTTATTAGAGTTCTGTTGTGCTGATCATTAATGGTACCCCACAGCAGATCCAGCAGAAATGTCAAAAGGGATTATTTGGTAATACGTTGAGTTTTATTCATACTAGTTTGTCTTTATTTATTTACAGAATCATGAGATTTTGAGTATCCTGACAAAGATGAATGAATATCTTTCCACCATACCATGAATACTTCCACAGTCACTCCAACATATCTGACTTATGGTTTTACCATTTCAATCAATCTTCACTGATGTCAATAAAATTGAATAATTTCCTCTAACGGTCTGCAAATAGACTCATCTGGGCTCTGCATCCATGCATTTTCCCAACCATTTCAATCACTGGTCCTAATCTTGAGATTTTCCAGTGTAGAACTAAGCACCAAAACCTAACTCAATTGAAGGTATCGTAAAGTCGGACTCAAATGAGATGTGATAGATAAAATCTAAATAGGTTAATTAGAAAGTATTAATAGGAAATATTAAGCATAAAAACCTAATGGTAGTTCAAGAAAAATGCCACAGTGATTGAAGTGTTGATCTCAGAAAAACTCTCTAAAAGCTAACAAAAACAAGAGCAGTTTCCAGTTTTCTTTTCTTTACTTTCTTTTTTCTCCCAAAAAGGCACAAAACATTTAAATGTTTTCTTCTGTGGAACTGTTTGTTTTAAAAACAAACACAAGTAAAGAAAAATATAAAAACAAAGGAAACAAATCTCAACCAGGAAAGCAATTGTGTATCCAAAATGTGTCTCAGAGAGTATTTGAATTATTTCATAGACCAGTTTTGAAAAGCGATCTTCTCATGCTTTAAGACACATTAGTTAACTAAACGAGAAACAATGTTTTTGTTTTATTATTTATTTATCTGTTCTGAGCCCTCCTGATACCCTACGTCACGTTCTTGCCCTCAGGATCTTGTTTAATTTCTAATAAAGATTAATGGATTTTTTTATAAGCGGAGATGGAAAATAAGTTAAGGTACTGTATGTTGTATGAAATAGTGCTTAGTGAATTGCAAAATTCATCAATCCTTGCTACATAAGCAAAACGTGTCATACTGGTAGGTTAAGTCTCTGTTGCACCTGTTTGACAGCTTCAATAGACATAGTTATAAAGAGTTTCACTTTAACTGAAGAGCAACCAGAGCTCCTAATACCAAATGCTCAAAAGGAGGGATGCAATTACTAAAAATATGAAGTATCTCATTATTATATCAACAACATAAAATTAAAGCAAATGGACATTCAGATGAACCTCAATAATTTCATGCAAAACTGCTTGTTTAAAAAATGTTATTAAAACAAAATCAAAATCTCTCTATGGCAGGCAGAAGATCATCCCAAGGTCAACATGTTACCTAAGCAATCATGAAAAAGCTTGTCTGAGACTGGACAGTTCATGCTGAGCCCCCATCATACAACAAGCTAATTTCCTCTTCTGGCCAAATTCATGTTCTAGTTTCATGCAAATAAGGAGTTCTGTATTAACCTCCCTAAAAAAGTTTTTACAGTAAATCCACAATTTTGATTGCTTAAAAAATATATTTTACATTAATACCAGAGTTATTGTTACACCTGAGGTAGGAAATATACAATTTTGAAAAGACATCCAGCATTGACTGTTTTTTCTCAGCAGGCATGAACAAAAAGATCATCTAATTAATGTTTCCTTTTTTCTCTCTGAAACAATTTTCCATTCAGATTTGGAGTTTTATGCATTTCCTTATAATGACAAATGAAATATTAAGCTATATTTCAGCCTTTTTTTTTTTTTTTTCTCAGATTCAGCTTCTGTTATGTTTTCAGAAACTTATTGCTCCAGTTCCTTGTGTTCAGACATCTGAGTTCCATTGGATTGCTTCTGCTTGGGTAAAGTGACACTTACTGAAAAGGAGCCAGCACAAAAACGAATCCTATTATTTACGTGGGAAGTGTTCTTATCCACATGTAAAAGATTGTATTTACAATAAAAAATATTGCATGAATGTTCATGACAAACCAAGCAAAAAAGATTATGAACATGGACAATTTGAAAAGCAAAAAAATAATTTATTTATAAAAAAAGCCCTTGCAAATATGTTTTCCACTTCTAATGTTGGTGTAGAACTCTGTGACTGCCTCATTAGGCAAAGGGGTAAAGTTTTTTAAAAAGGTAAGGCTTATAAGGTTTGTAAAGGTTTAAAAAAAATGGGTAAGGTTTATAAAACCATATTCCCATGGTGATTTCAGAGAGAGATACATTTTTCATAACATATTAGCTACACTTAGAAAGCAAATGTGGACCCTACGATATTTATGGCTGATTTTATTAGTATGTTTCGTTATTATAAATGCACGGGGATTTATACAAAAAGTTTAAGGTATAATAATGAATTGCATATATGTCTTGGACTGATTTTATCTGTGTTAAAGTGCTAAGTGTCATAGCATCCTTGGATAACGGTGAGAGTAAAAGAACGCATTATTTGTCAGCAGCATCTAAAATGGTAGTGGGAACACAGAGCTTAATATTCAATTTGCAGTACAGAATTAGAGCTCAGGGTGAAAATATCAGGGTGCCAAAAGTGTTCTACAATGTCTGTGGAAAGTTTCACATGTTTCACGAAGGCTCAACAATTTAAAATGGCTTTGCTCTTTCTCCAGTTTTCTCCAGCGTTAGGATACACAATTTCATATATGATCTTTCAAACAAATGCTGTCCATTACCACTTGATAATCAAACATTTATCTTCCAGGTGTCTTTGTAATCTACCTTGGAACATAACGTAAATAAGTAGGAATAAATAAATAAATAATAAAAGTTCTACAAACATTGTATGAAATCTACGGATGTGAAACTGAGTATTTGAAATAACGGATTTTTCCATCTTTCCTGTAAAAAACATAAAAAATAAAAAAATCTGCATTTCCTGTTATGAGAATACAAGATAATGGAAGAATTATCAATCCTTTTGCTAGTACACTGGCAATTATGTATTTTTTAAATGCTAGCTAAATAAAATAATCAATAGATCAAGTCAGCTTTTGGTCAGTTTATTCCAGTGTTTTTTGTTAGGTAGATTTAAATGTTTATCCTTTTTTTCTCTAGTGCAGAAGAAAATCTACTTGAAATGGTTTCAGAGAGAAATCCTTATTCTTGTCCTGCCTTGGTTCGCTCTCTTCTTGTTATTAATAGCACCCAAGTGAAAATATGGGAGTTCTGTGGCTTGCCTTCTTAATAATGAATAAAGGTGATGCATTGTATGAAACTACCTCAATAATTTACAAGGTAATATCAAGCAAAGACTAACTCTAGTGGTCTGCAGAAAATATATTGCACTAAAAGATGATTTATAAGCTGCATAGATGTTAAAATGCTAAATTTAAGCACTGAGCTCCTAGTCTATTAGAAATGTTAAAGTTTTAACACCAAGCATGGCTGTTTTCCTACTTGTTTTAAGTTGTAAATTATTTTCTATTCATGACTTTTTTTTTTTTACTTAGAGATAGAGTACACGTTCCTCTGACAGAATGCTCTTTTACCTTCAATTCTACTTGTAAAGAAACAGAAGAAGGGGACAGAAGAGTTTACTAAAATCACTGCTAGTTCTTGAATGTAAAGGCTGATGCCCCAGGTGGAAAGCAACACGGGGGCATCTATCCCCCTGCACACAACTGGAACAGTTTTCAAAATGTGACCATGAGGATTATTCCTAGAGCTTAGCTCACTAAATGTGGATTCTCAAAAGTGACTTGATATTTAGAATATTTCTTTTCTGGGGATACCAACAGCAAGAAAATCATCTGCCTAATATTCAGAAGATGGAATATTAATCCACTATAAATCCATTCTCTGATATTCAGACTAAGTTATAAAATAGATCACTACCTTTGATTATTTGGCCTATATATATAAATATATATACATATACACATAGGTTGAAATAATATATGGCCATTAGTATGAAGTATCTCATGCATACTGTTTTTAATGAAAGCTTCTGTGAAACCAGCATTGAATATCACTTGCTAGAGTTAGAGAAGCCCCAAACCCTACGGTTCTTTCCAATACTATCCATCCTGTGAGGTTTGAAATCTAGCCAGTTAAACAGCTTAAATGAAAATACAGTATGAAACAGAATGTGATTCTGTCAAAAGCAATAATAACTTGTGGAATCTTAGTCACCCAGTCAGAGAAAATACCCGGATTTAGGTCAATCACAGACTTCAATCACTACCTAGAGAAATATTACTCAATACAAACAGTTTCATAGTTATACCTAGGCACGAACTTACTCAAACAAAACCTTTTTTGAGGGATGAGCAGATGAATTGACACTGCAGTATGTGCACAAGCCAAAAATAAAAAAAAAAAAAAGAGAGAGGTTAATTCAGCCAGGTACATCATTCTTTGTTGTAAAACATTTGACCAGATATACTAGAAGTGTTTTTTATCACAACATCCTACCACATTTTAACAGCTGACTGAAAAAGGATGTAGATTCATGAATGTATGGCAGAAAAAAATAAATCTGAAGTTCGTTCTTCCTTCTGTCCCTGCAGAATTAGACAATTACCTTTGCTGGTAAAGGGACACAGGTACAAACTCTTTTTGGAAACAGTAAAACTGTAAGCTGCACCTTGTAAGTGTTTGCATTTATCAGTGAAGCCCCAATATAATCCATGATGAGTAAAAATTGATGCATATGTATAATTCCTAATTATGCATTGATAAATTTAGAGGACAGAGTTCAGAAGCAAACCATGCAGTTCTGAATCTGGGACAGCATCTTTAAGGCATGTTTTACGCTCATAGATGCAGAGTGCAACTTATTTTCCAGAGTCATCAACACTAACTTTCAGAATGACACCAGTTCCACAAAATGCAATGTAATACCAAGAAGACTGTATATTTCTTTGTCATGGGGATGACGACGTATAATTTTCTGATTCAGACGAGCAGCAATGGCTGCATTACACTATTATGTTGCAATTAATTTCAGTTTTTAAAAAAACAAGCAATAATAAAAGTGTAACACATAATATTTACATCTCTCAAGACAATACTATACAGTAGTACTATAGTATAGTCATACTATATAGTAAGCAATGGCTTACTTTACCTAATTCATAGTTAGACATAAGAATCAAATCCTGTATTTTGTTGCTAATTCTCTCAAATTATATTGAGTATGCCAGTTTAACCCATTTGTCTCCAAAGTTTTCTCTTTCTTCAGTTAGAGTTAATAATCCTCACACATATTTAAACATAGTTCATATATAAGAATTCCAATATAAGTTCAGAATAGCAGTGTTATTGCTACAGTGGTCACCATAAAAATATCATAATTTACATAAGATACAGAGACAGAATGATAGCACCATCCTTCTAACTAACTAATGTCCTAATGCATCAAAAACTGTATAAAGCTTAAAATAGTTCAGAAATCAAATAGAACTAGATTTACTTGACTCTTTAGACAGAAGAAATAATTTGATAAAATTTCATATTTTTGAGCTCTAATACTGAATTTAATCCTCCATTTAACACTTGGAAAGTTTAGAGTGTAACTATAAAATACATTTTGAGATGTTAAATCTCCTTCACTTTCTTCTTCATTCACCAGAGCAATAATTGTAACCTTTGATGCCAGGCTTATTTTATTATTTCATTTAGGTAAGAGTGAATTTTTGATCAGCTACTCAGAAGAATATTATCCAAAAAAGTTTCCCCCAAATTGTCTGTTACTTTAAAAGCATATCTATGTACAAACATGCTGTATGACCACACAGAAGGAGTTGAGGCCTGTATTGTCTCTGGCATCCGGTATAAATCTGTTCATGTGGTCCCCCAGCCGTTGCAGCTCTTATTATACTGATACTTGTTAGGTAAGGATCAAATTTATAAACAAAATCTCCTATTTTAAGATGCATAGGCATAAAGCAAATGAAGTGCCATAGTGATATCCCTCCTTTCCCTGAACTGCTATGTTAAACCAGAAGATATTCAAGTGGCTACTCATTCTTTTATTAGGATGTATTTTTAATTTTTCAGGTACTGAACCAGCACGTGTTTTCAGATGTCATGGATCCATTCAAGCCACAGAAGCTAGGCCTGATGAATTGCAAGTGAAACATCTTAGGGAAAGATGCTTATCTACATAACATACAGCAAGCACATGAAGAAAATAGGGCATTCCAGATCTCCTATTTAATAAGTATTGGCTTGTAAGTGACCTTATAAGTGATTGCTGTGTACACGTGAAAGGAAAGTCCAGTGTAATTTGACTGTATCAATTACTTTCTGATAACTGAAGCCTTATAGAGCATTTTTCTCTAGCAATAAAACTGTTCTGCAGTACTTCATTAGAAGTGAAATCATTTTTCAATTCAGTATAAACATCTGCTAAAAAGAAGCCAGGATTTGCAAGAAATTGTTTTTCAGTGTGAATAAGTTACAATAAGGTTAATCTACAATGCTCAGAGTTACCTATATTTATCCTGTTCTTTGCACCACCTCTCATTCAAAACTCAGAGCTGCTAGTGCAGGACCACACCAGTCACAGTTACTTACAGCTACAGCACAAGCTGTGTTATCAACTCCTGAGAGCATTTTGTGTTCGGATCCTTCTTTTAGATGCTTTCAAAGTGTCTCTGCAGTAGTTACCTATAAGAAGCCAATATTTGTCAGAAGCCCTCATTGTCAATTCCCACGACTAATCTTTCTTTCCAAAGGAAAGGTGGAGGCATGGTTTCACAATCTATTATGGGCCAGATCATCTGCGATGTTAAATTGTTTTTCATCAGACTCCATTGAATTGTACCACTCAAGATCCAGCTCATCATTTTCCTTTTTCCATGTATTTTTTTTTGCTGAGCCAGATGCGATCACACCTTCTAACAGCAGAGCTGTAACAACATTAATGATATAGTGCCAGAGGATAGTGATTTTGTTTTCCCAGCACATAATGTAAATTTTCTTAGAAGACTAACTTTTGGGGGCAAGTATATGACATCCAATTATTTAAATAGATGTATTACTATTAAATAATGTGTTAGTAATGTTCTAAGGCAAAAAAAATGGAGGGGAGGGTGAAGGGGAAAGACAGAAAGACAAAGAAACCAGGTTACTATTACAAAGGATCCTTCCATGTTTCAGATAGTTTATTTTCATTGTTCACCCTTGTTTATTTTGTGAAGAGAATGGTGAGATATCTAGACTGATAAATCTTAGCTTTAGGATATTCCTTGCAGAGAACAAGTTGCAGGCTACCTATATAGTGAATGAAATTTCAAATGAGTTAATGTGGCAGAAATGCATCCTTGAGGCTACGGTTGTCACAATATATGCACAGACACTCTAATATCATTCCATTAGATCCATTTTCCCGACATGTTGCTATACAACCAAACTCAAATTTAGCCAGCTCTTATGCCATTACACCATTGTGTGGTTACAGGGACAGAAAAAGATAATTCCTTTGGTTCAACACTTAACAATTCCTTTCCAAACAAATTAGTTAATAAAATTCTAAATGTATTCATATGAAAGTATTTATGTAATATTTGGCTTTTAAATTCTGTGAAATAGTTTCTTCTTAAGCAATTATAAAAGCCTGTCTTTTTAGGCAACACAGACTGACAAGATTTTCTCAAAGTTTTTGGTTAATTTTAACTATTAAATTTAACCAATTAATGAAAAATTTTAACTGATACAGAAACTTTAGCTCATAGGAATAATTGTTTAGCTGATAAAGATATTAATTGAACTCATATTTGAAATTCTAAGCTTATTGCTCATTTGCCTGAAAAATACCCAGCAGAGTTATTAAGCAATATCATAACTGATCAGTCTTTAAGAAAATCAGATTGCATGTTTAAAGAAAAATAGATGAAGAAAGAAATTAAGTGCCAGAAAATAAAATTTAATCTTTTTATGTATGTATCTGATTATTGAAGCTTTAATAATAATAACATATTTGTTAGCAATTTTTCCTGCTGGTACTTTTTAGAAGTTTCTGATGGCTTCTTCATGGTTCTCTGTGATATTGATATAGAAACTAGGAGGAGAAATAATATTCAATGATGATGTGAAATCACTGAGGTTTTACCAGTGCTTAGGACTCTGTCTAGACAGCAGCTGAAACAGCTCTGGGGCAGACAAACCCATACAGTTCTATAGATTTCTGGAGACACACAGTAAGCCACATTTTTTTTTTTCTCAGATTGTTTCTCAAGACTGGCCAGGATGCTCAGGAATATCATGCTCACGGCACTTTTCAAATTGTAATTCAAATATATCATGCTTATTGAATTTTAGCGGTCAGCATGACCAACAGAAGCTTCAGAGCTCCTCAGAGTTGTCTTTGGATGCCTCAGTTTGGATGACTGCATTGGCCAAGATAGCAGCACCAATCAGAATTACAGATGACATCTTTCCCAGATGTACTCCTGAAACTCCTGAACTGATACAGCATTCTTGAATTCAAACAACATAAAAGGATTCTAATGTAGCTAAATGCACTAGCTTTGCAGGAAATGAAGGGAACACACCTGCTACAGGGAATAATTACAGATCTCACTTACTTAAAGTACTGCTGCTCCCCTCAGTAGTTTATATACCACCATTATTCTGTGGATCTTAAAAAGGGAAGTTAAAAAGTTTTGTGAGTGCACAGTGAGAAACGTGTATCATAAAATGCTGTGTTTTTATGTAAAGCTATTGACTATTCAGCAATGTTATCTTCCAAGGTACATTTGACTCATTTTATGTCTTAAATTCATAGATTTATTCATAAAACTAGTATTTTCCTTAGTCTCCAATGGTTGCTTTCAATGAAGAAAGAAAATACAAGTTAAGTAACTTAGAACATTTTAAAATGATTATTTTAATGTGAATAATGTCTTTATATATTAAAAGGACAAGAGGTAGTTTACCATAATGGGTGGGTAGCATAAACCCCTAGCAAACCTAACATCATTTATGCAAATTTGATTGGCTACAAAATTACATAAAAATAATTTTATATTCATTAGACAAGTAACATGCTTATGATTACACTAAGTTGTGAAATAATTACATGTTATATTGTGCATTATCATCAGCTACACAACATTGCCACCCTCTTCCAAGCTTTATTACCGTATTTCTAAGCACTCTCATCTATCTGCTAAAGAACAGTTACTCACAATTTTATTTGTTCAATTTTCTTGCTAATAGTCTACCTTTAATCTTCACGCCTTTGGAAATGCAAGGTTTCTGCCTATGCATACATCACGGGTAAGCATCTTCTTCGTTTACATTTATGCCTGTGGAAAAGTGTCATGTGGTTTCTAGGTGCCTCAAATTTGCAAATGCCCAACTGACATACTTCTGGAAGATGACTACAAGGTAGTCTTTTCTTTGAAGTTTGTCTCCAGCTCAAAGGGGTCTTCACCTTACGTCTGGCTCTACCCCTCTTTCAATTCACCAAGTAGTTTCACAACTTCTCTATCATTAATGAAATAGTAAGAGTAATATACTGAGCATATTATTTTTTAATAGAAATATAATGTAGCAATTATTTTCAGTTAGCTGAGTTGATTTTCTTTTTGTGAATTTCCTTGCCAAAATAAGAAATACTATATATATATTATATTTTGCTGTGCATATCCACCACGGAAATTTGAAGCTCTCCCATCCATCAATGTGAAGCTGAATTGTATTTACAATCTCACAAGTTCAAGAGATCCTATGAATACAGACTTATCTATCCCTATCCTTGCTCCTCCCTTCCAAGTTTACGCTAAATTATAAGTATGTCTTACTTTCTGGGTAAATGTTATTATTGGTACACTGGCCAGCTCCGTATTAAACACATCATTCTATAAGATGCCTCATTTGCTTTGTGTCCCGAGGATTGAACTTTCACAAAAATCTCTCTGTCCCTCTCCTCTGCCTCCTTCCTTCCCTCTCTCCCCCCCATCCCAACTCCCCAACCCCACCCCACCCCTCCCAGCTATCTATTCTAATTTTTGCAGGAACTGAGTTTCTTTGAGACTTCTATCTTTCTATCCAATTTAGCTGAAACTGGCTAGCAGCTTAACAAATATTGGAAGAATGAATGACAGGTAGATACACACAGACACACGCATGCACACAGAATAAGTGATTATTTAGGAAGTCAAGTTAAAAGTTAAGTCATATCGACACCTAAATTTGATTATAGAGCATGCAGAGTGAAATTAAATGCTAAAATGTAGGAAAACACTTGAGTTTATATTGAAGTTATACATTGTGTTGATATTTTAAAACCCAATTCCTAACAGAACTCAGTTATTCATCCTTCATTTTGCGTAAGAAAATGAGGGGGTTGCACCATGTGACATTTCTGAACTGGCAGACCAACTTGTACTGAAGCTCCATGTGGTGCCATTAAGGAATCAACTGTCTTGAAGTTGTTCTGAAATTACCTTCTGTCAGTGAACACTTACTATTTATACTGTTTGGAAAGGAGGATTAGTTTTGTTGCAACTGAGAAGAAATGTTGAGCTGCAGCATGTTCATTTTTTTTTTCTTTTGGTTGGCATGTACTTTTCTTCAGAACTCCCAGACAGCTTTGACCTTCATTTTTGTCATGTTTTTCACTTTGCATATACAGTTACCATAAGCGGGGGGGTGACAGAGAGAAAGGCAGTGGCTTGTCTTTTTCGACCCTCTCCTGGTAGAGTTGTAACATGCAATATGAAGTAAAGTAGACATCAAATAATATATATATATATATATTTAAAGAATTTAAGAAATTGCCTTCTGCTTCCAGGAGAAAGAACCTACTACCAAATATATGCTGTATGCTTTTCCTCTAAAAATAGGCTTGACATAACAGTTACAAGAAAAGTGTCTTCCCTCTAACTTATCTACTGTTAAATAATGCAAGTAGGGCCATATTTTACAATGAGTGACTGACATCTTACTCTTGACAACCCTAACTGAAATCCATGGCACTATAAAGACAGAAAAGCTGGGAGCCAGCCCATCCAATTGTAGGCAATTTCAAGGGGCTTCTCCAGGAGATCTGGGGTCCCACTATAATTAATGGAAAAAGACTACCTAAAGAGGGTAATACAGCCAAATAATCTTGAACACCAAGTTACAATAGGATGAATAATGTTCCTGAGTACTCTCTCTCTCTTTCTCCATGGCTATAGGAATGAGATAAATGTCTGACCTAGACTGGCTTCACAGTCGTTTTACATTTAGCTAGCATTAAGTGAGCTTAATCCAGGTGTATAATATTTTTCCACACAGAGGTAGCAGAAGTAAATGCTAGTATTTTCTGGGAAGTACACGGCTACATTTTTTTCATTCCATATTCACATAGCAGATGTGCTTAGCTTCTCTAGTTATAGCAACTGCACCATGGATATCATCAGAGCTACTTTCAAAGACCATGAATGTAGATTACAACCAAGTACAAAGCATTTGTCTCAGTGGTTAGAATTAACCTAGACTGGCCTGAGAAATTATTTCTTTTTTTTTTTTT
>VXAA01001019.1:1631445-1671002 GCA_013399115.1 Anseranas semipalmata
TTTTTTTTGAAATGTTTAAATGGTGGCAAAATATCTGTCTTTGTCAGTCAGAGGATGAAAAGTTTGCAAAACAGCACGTGATTAGATCCCAGCCTCCTGCACTTGTTGGCACATTTTCCCCATTTAATTGCACCTTTTCAGATATGCAGTTATAGTTCAGCTGTGATATTCTTGTTATTAGTGATATAGTTACAAAATGGGTATGGTGAACTAATAACAGCTGGAGATATGTGAGACAGAACAGCAGTGATGCAAGGCCTACACTGGTATCAGTGGGATCAGTACCAGGCCAGTCATGTGGAAATATGATCTGATATTTTGTAAATACATCTTGAAACTTGGCTGGCTGTTGCCACTTCACCTAACTAAAATAATTCAGGCAGTTCATTATTGGGAATATTTACCTATGGCTGTTTGGAGAATACATGTAACAAAATTTCCTCTTTAATTACTTTGCCACAAATACATGTTCCAATGATATGCCCACTGGTAGCTTGTAAAAAAATGTCATTACTGTTCAATCTTGCATGCGTTCAGATGAAAACCGTGTAAATGCCAGCAAGAGAGTCAAGTAAATTGAAACCAAGCTCCATATCAAATGAATTCAGCTCCTGATAGCTTTTGAAGAAAAGATTAAATGGTGAACTCCAAGATCTCACTATAGAAACCTGTAATAGCCCCATGTGTTAGGAAGTAAGTCACCATTACATACATCAAAGTCTCAAAAGAAATAAGAATTTTCCAAGTAAATAGCGTTTGTCAGTAGAGTATCTCTTCATTTACCACTGCTTCTCATATGAAACACAATAGTTGGAGCAGTGGTAATTTTTCTCCCCAGCATGGACAAATTGTGATGAGATTACCCTTCACACAACTACTGACTCCACAAGTGGAGTGCAAGAGTGCCAAGGTAGCTCAGTTCCAGTGGCTGATATAGGAAGTTTTACTTCAGAGCAATTGCTCTAAGTAAATGCTATGGACTTGTACATAATATGGTGGATCAGTCTTTTTATGAGTAGGAGAAGGAAAACTCTGACTCCAGCCACAGTTAGGCGGAGGCTAACTGGCTTTGGCTGGTCAATTGTCTAGCTGGACAACCTCTAAACTCAAAGTATGAAAGAAGGCCTCATATCTGTAATTTTCCTTACAAAAGCAGAGCAAGTGAAGGTGGGGAAGAGCTTCTCGTGTTGCCAGCTGGCAATTCAATAATGGTAGATGAAGCAGAAATCCTGCTTATTTTGTCTCTGTCTGATATTTTTAAAACTTGTTTTTGACTTTTATTCTCTACTCAACTTGCTCCATCTAAAGTTATCTTTTAAAAGGATCTGATCTCTTTATCACTTGTTGAGGAACTGAAGTCACTATGACCTGTCCTAATAATTAAGTCTGGGTATCTGTTTTCTTGCTGCTGGGCAGTGCCCTGGTCATATTACTGCAAGATAAAAAGGTTCAGTACTATATTGAGCTAACAATGATTTATGAACTGAAGTAAAAGCTAGTGACATTCCCAAGAAAAAAGTAAAAAATGTCAACCAGGTTTTGAAATGATCCTTGCTCTTTTAGGTCACGTTCTAGTAGAGTAGCTTAATATACCTTAATATACTGCACTACGTACTGCATCCTTGTAACCAATGACTGCTCATTTCAGAGGCTCAGTGTACTGAAGCTTAACCAAATGAACACTAAGCATGTTTATAAACACTGCTGAATGATGTTGTATTACTGAATAAATACAATGAAGGGGAGGGTTGGAAGAGGGACAAGAATTTGGCTGCTGGTGGTAATTTACAGTTGTGAAGCAATTATTTAGATAGCAGATTTTAGTAAAAGAATAAGGAGCTTACTAAGTGCTGGATTTGCATAATAGTAATACATGTCTCTTTAAGTTTCCTAAAGGCATTTTCATGCACTTTTAAATTGAATCCTAATTATAAATGTTATACAAGTACTACATACTGTGAATTTACTTGTATGCACATTTGCATTATCCTCATTTTTAAGTGTGCTGATGATTAACATTACTAGCCAAGTTATAATGATAACTGCACGAGTATGTTACACACCATCTTTTAGAAATTAAATGTTTTACACATTAAATGTGCACAAAACTCTAAAATTTCACCCCTAATCAAGGGTACAAGAAAAAAAAAAAGACTAAAATCAGTATTAGGGTGTTGTTGTTTTTTCCTCAGAGCATAACTCATATTATTCTTCCCTCAGAGCAACAAGACCTATAAAACATAAACAAATCTATTTTGCTCTGTTTCAGGTCCATCTTTAAAATCCACTTTAACATGATTCATATTATTCAAAGTTAATATGGCATGCCTTAACTGTGGTGGCTAAACAATGTCTCTTCTTCTTCCATACAGAGTCAGAAATGACAAAACCCAAAGCAATCCCTTTTATATTCTCCTGAGTGTAGAAATTCAGCAAGCCAAATGAAAGAAAGAGAACAAAACCTTTATAACTCACCAAGCAGTTACTCAACTATCCAGAAGCTACTCTAATATATGCTAATCTTTTCTGTGCTCCCCACGAACCGTTCCACAGACTGAAATGCCCATAGACTAGTGGTACCTCCCTCCTGTCTTTCCCATCCCAGTGGTACACCTGGGCCTGTGCTCATGAATAGGATGCTGGACACAACTAGTTTCATTCTTCTTGTGTTCTGAAAAGACTCAACTTTTCTGATATTAATAATAGTTAGTGATGTTATTCGCAGTTGATTTTGACTAGCTTGATTTTCATTCCTTCTACACCCATATTTGTGGTAAAATTTTCAAATTGCCAAAAGGATTTTCAGACTGTTCATTAATCAACAATCAACTACATGACCTGCACAAAGATTTATATAAACCTGAGCACTCAATAGTCAGAGTCTACGTTAGACTACAAATGCCTTCTATGTTTTCTGTAAAAAAAAAAAAAAAAATAGATAGATAGATAGATAGATAGGGTAAAAGTCTGTACATAATTACAGTCTTGCATATAACAGCACTTAATTACATCCTATCTTCTAAATCTCCATTTTTGAACTGAGAATCAGACACAGAATGAGTTAACATAAATTTGGCTTCAGGTCTACAATTGTGTTGAAGATTAAAGAGACATAGTCCTTCAAAAATTTATTTTTCATCTTTCTTATTAAAGCTAACACTTTAAACTGAATGTTATGCTGACTGAGTAGCTAAAAATTAATTTTCAAAACTGGAAACATTTAGGCCTATACGTTCATGTTCCGTACTTGAAATCACCAAGACTTGGTAGACTTGGCAGTGCTAGGTTAATGGTTGGACTTGATGATCTTAGAGGTCTTTTCCAACCTAACTGATTCTATGAGAGAACTGCAGTTGCATGGAGTCTATTGACATTTGTCAAACACGAAGAAATGTTTCCTACAGTCTATTGCATTGAAATTTGTTTGATAAATCCAATCTTAGTCAAGCAACAACTTCGGAAAAAATTAGCACATGGTTGGTATTGTACTCACATAGCCAGCTGCCTAATCCAATTATCTCAATTTAAAAGAAGATTAATTTATATTTTCTAGTGAATACCACGTATAAATTGTGCTTACGTTGTGTGTTTTAATAATTTACACAAGTTTTGGACAGTCTAATGGAATAAATCCTATGGGACTATAAACCAGGCTTTATACCCTCACAGATTTTTTAAAAACATTTTCTTAAGAAATTGTGTGGGTTTACAAATGGTTGATCTTGAGGTGAACCTTTGAGTTGACTTTTGAGTTCACTTTTCAGTGAACCTTCTTCATTTAAAGAGAAACGTAGCAACAATGTCTCCGGCCCTACTTTGCTAAAACTTCGAAAGCTCTCCCAGGATATGTGGGGGATGAAGGCACCACAGCTCTCTGGGTCCCACTTGCACAGAGGCCCTGAAAGCCAGACCGCATCACGCGTCCCAGAACCCGGGGCCTTTTAGGCTCTCTTGCCACAGGTGGGCTCTGGAGCTGCCATCGCTCGGAGAGTCTGTGACCGCCTCTGCGTGAGTGGGTCGTGGCAACCTTTCTGACCTAGAGCTGCAGGAGCAGCAGTATTTCAGACAAAATTTTCCTTTGTTTTTTTTAGATTAACATTCTTGCATGACTTATTAAATCTATTAACTCAGCTATTTCATTGTTCAGTAAATAAGAGTTCATTAAAAACACACTATTGGATGTTTAACAACATAACTGATAAAAATATTAAAAAGTTAAGTTAACAATCATATTTGTACTAATATGATGGTAGGAGAATGATCATTAACATTATTTATTTTACATTTTCTCAGTAAACATTATTATTATCCATTGAACATTACTAACATGTTTTAATAATCTCATCTTTTATTTATTAACTGAACAATGAAAACTGATTATGTGCAAGCACTTGTTCAGGATTTTACAGCTTTTTATAGATTACATTTGCACACAAGTGCAATTAACACATCAGCATACACAAGATTTTATCGATACCACAAAGATGGCCTTAGGAAATTACTCTTGATCAGTTCAAAACTTTGGAGCAGGTAAAGGCCCAATCTGAACTCTACTGAAATAATACACAGACACCTCTTGCAATCCAAAGTTTGGGACTGAACACTCATTATTGACAATATGATTACACTGGCTGCAGTAGACAACTTTAAACATCTAATTTTGGACATGAGTAAGTTTCCCATGGAATATTTTGTCTTCAGTTTTGGAAGAATTAGATTTGACACTCAATTTTGCTTGCTATTTAACAGTTTTCCCTGTGTTCCAGGAAGTTCCAAAGCAATTCTTCAGCCTCTATGTACTAGTACTTTAACTAAATTCATCAATATTATTTATTCATTATGGGTTAGATAGAGACAAAAGCCTGCTTATTCATTAGTCTCAGAAGACATAAGTAAATGGTTTAGTCATCTGCATAATAAACCAAAGCCCAAATGTTGCCTTGAATAGTTCAGTCTCTTGTGATTACTGAAATATTCGAAAACAGAGTATGTTGCCTGTTAACGATTGTTTCTTACAAAGCTATTTGTATGTGTGCTACAGATGGAGATGGAAACAAACTGGTGAATATGGATTATGCTTACTGGAGACACTGTTCCATCTTCTGACCTGCTACCAAAGTAACTGCATGTTTCAGTATTACAGACAGAGAGGTTACACAGCACAGCATGTTCCATAAGTCACTTTTAATTTCCATCAGCTCCAGAGGAGCTACTTTATAAGTTCCTGGGGTGAGTTAAGTTTGTGGCTATCACAGTCTTACATAATTGCATATGAGGCACATGGATAGTCAGTTGTGAGAAATCTGTTGTAACAAGCAATAACCAGAGTAAAAAATAATATTGGAATTATTGTAAAAATAGGCCAAAAAAGTCATGCAAATTAAATGTGGTGAGGATAGGTCTCTCAATAAGAGAAGAAGAACAAGCAAGATTTGGTACAATTGAGCTCTGAAAGCTGCTACCTTAACAAACGTTTGGGATAGAACACAGGACCCCAACTCAGAATTTTGATTTCAAATTCTAACAGACATTTTATTATCACACAGGAAAGAGAAGTTTGCTGTTTTTAGAATGGAGTAAGATTTCTTTTTTTTTTTTTTTTTTCCTTCAGAAATACCTCTAGTGCTGTATTTTCAGGTCTCTCTGCTTCACTGCCTCCCAGAATACTTCTGGAAGTAGCACAGAGAGTTCTCTGCCTCTTAGGGCTTGCTTTACATACACTAGTTTATTCATGGGGACTGAATCAATGCTTAAAGTGTTTGCCTTCTGCATTGACAGAATGCTTAAGGGTTTGGTTTTGTTTTTAAATAACCTTTATAGGCTTTCAGAATGAATTTGATACTTGTTGAGTTTTACTAACATGGGAAAAAGTTGTGTCAACAACGCTGGGAAGCCAGATATGAGAAAAGAGTAGTGCTGCACAGTATTTAAGCAGCAGTCAATTGCATAAGAAAGCACACATTTGGCGACACTGAGAAGTGTTAATGTTATGAAGGTCAGTTCTTTCCCTCCCCTTGTCGAGGCAAGCCGTTGCACTCCTCCTGCACAAGAGACCTGGACATGCACTTGGGCTGCCTGTGTTGTAGCTGTGCCTTTGTCTGCCCTCCATGCTATCATGTGCCCAGTGGCAAAACATCTTCTCCTGGCCCCTTGGATTCCTTCTGTTCTCATCCACATTGTTCTCCAGGGAAAAAACACTGATGACACATTAGTGTTGAGCAATGGCAATTTGTAGACTCACACAAATGACACCACCAAGAGTAAGACATGATGGAGAAGGACAACATTATTCAGAAAGGGTGAAACTTACAGGGGAACTTGAGAAGTCCATTCGCCCATCCAGCTTCAAAGTGACTTGTAGGACAACCTCTCTCTGATAGCAGTATTACTGAGACAAGTAAATGATACCTAAGTAGGGAATTCTTAATGGAGAAAATAGCCATAGCAAAAAGTTGAAGACAAACTCTAGCTGAAACAAATTTTCATACAACTTTCTTTTAAAATTATAATTAAGAATGACTTCACTGAAGTGAAAACGTATTTGTTGACTACTTTGCTATAGAAAGAAAGCTTACAGTCATCGGCAGTTGTTCACTATAAAGAGTTCACTTAGCTCCAGTCAGAAATAGATGCACTTTAAAACGTTCTTAAAGGTTGATATTTTTCCTGGGATAATTATCAATGAAATCATACTTTGTGACAGGCACTGGGGAATTGGAAATTTGATAGGAAGTACTGTGGTATGCTAAAATTTGGTTATGTGGATTATATAGGTGGGATACCAGAAGAACTGACTTCCCTAAGAATGCCATATAAATAAGTTTTGCCATGACAGAGGCAAGACTGTAATGATGTTTCCTTACTACTGCCCTGTGCCAGGCAGAGACAATGGCACGTAATACATGTATTTGGCAGGGACACTTCAGAGAGCAACTTGAATTCACTGTGAAAATGTCCAGAGAAACTAGTACTGCACTTGCCTCAATCCATAAGAATAACTCAATTTTTAAGTGTAATTAAAACCATCTATTCTTTTAAACCTCCTTACAGAGAGGTGGTGGCCAGCAGGAAGAGTTTTTTAACTACACCCCCTTGTCATGTGGATTTAAAAATGGGGACTACGGAAAAATCCAACATGCAAATTTCTCAAGTGTAAAAACACAGAAGGGACAGAAAAACGAAGGGCTTGCACTGTGTTTCATGCTATTAAGTAAGCAATCAGACCGAGAGGTAAATCCACTTTAAAAGAAACTGTCTCTAGGACAAAACAGAAGAAGGCATCATCCTGGCCTGAAATGTCTGAGACCTCTAATTTCTTTACTCCCTGAGCATTTTAGAGCGGTGTGAAGTTTAGCTAGCTGCAGGAATTTACCACAATCTAGTCCAATCCCTTGGCAGAACCCAGGACTCTTACATTAAACTAGCATCTGCAGAAAAGCTTTTCCAGCACACAAATAACTCATTCTCTTCATTTTCTGAACCCAGCAACTGCTTCTATGGGATATGGTTCCATTATCTGGTGATGCTACAAGAAGAAGACTATGCCCTTGACAGTTTTTACTTTAATCTTTATTAGTCTTGCACACCTGCATAAAGACTGGTTATATTTACTTCTCCAACTGAAACTGGCAGATCTTGTTTATAAAATAGAGACAGGACCAATCTGGGTCAACTCAATTCATTCGCTGTCTGAAAAAGACAGTTGGACTTCAGTTCATTGTAGGGACAGCATCTGTTTCCAATATGCCTTCTTTACAAATATTGCTTATGATACCCTCCAAAACGTCTCTACTTTCATACCTCATATCCTCTTATTTGGAAAACAATTTCATTCAGATTTCCACGTTACTGCTAATTAGCATTAATTTAATTATCATTTAGGTATATATTTGAGATTAAGCAGTAATACATTATTTTCTGAACTGGGGCCAACATGGCTACTTAGTATCAGACAGATCATATATTTATAAAACTATAAATATGAAAATGAAAGTCTGCAATAGTGTTTTCAATTTAGCTATTTTTGAAGATTTAAATAAAAAGTTATTTTTAAATGTGCCATTACGTAAAACTACTGTCAGCAAAATTACATTATGCAGATTAAGATCATTGGTATCTTTGCTGAAGACTCCCACCAACTAAAAAGGATGCCTCTGTTTCCCTTTCTCCCCCTCCCTTTGCGGTAATTTCAACATCTGCAAAGGAGAAGTGTCATTAAGTGCTAATGAATTTCTCCTTTATTAAAATATTTTCAAACTAGAAATTGTGTTCCCTGATCATTACTGCAGTAATGGTGTTTACTGATGTATTTACTCAGCAATAGGTAAGGTACTTATTAGAGTTGCTTCAATACACAGCAGAATGTAACACTTGAGGGGCAGCAAACAGGACAGTGGGGAGCTTACAGATTTAATTTTCTAACTACATCCAAACTATTAAACAGGAGCAGTTGGCTTCTTCCATGCATTTTGATTTACAGATGCAAATACCACACGGCTCAGGACCTCTGCCCTCAATGGTGAGCATGCTCACCTGGGCTCCGTTCTTTCTTCCTTCCCTGTGCAGCAACAGCAATACCCCAGCTAATCCACCAAGCTTATTTACCACTACCTCCATCTTCTACTGTCATTCTTGAGGTTAGACATTAACCAAAAATCAATAGAAGGAAAAAAATGTGGAATAAACAGAGAAAGTTTTTGGAGGTTTTTCATACTCTGGAAAAAAAGTAAAATTATATCTGTTAGTCCTCTTTTTTTTAGGTATTGTGTATATTTTAGAGAATTATTGCTGGTAGTGTATAGAGCACCAGCAGTGTTCTCTCTAAAACTGGCCCTGAAAGTAAGTGTATAATTGCACATCTGAGTGCTAAATGGATGTTGCTTTCTGTGTGCGCCTGCGGATTCATCTGTACAATATATACAATGCATGTGGGGGCTTTTTAATGCTACATTAGACTGAGGTCTCTGATGTAGAAAGGTCACAGTGTGAACAAAAAAAAAAAACCGTAACACTTGTCCCACAAGTCTTTCCCTAAAAATAAACAGTCAAATTCATGGCAATGAAACTCAAAAGAGAAAAGATTACATCATCAGGCTCAATTTTTACAACATTCTATTGTGAAGAATGCTATTTTCAAATGCAGGAAATACTGGTTTATTTAGCATCCAAAAATTAGTATCATATATACAAATTATTTACTGCACTAAAGAGCATTTTAAAAGCTATTTACTATAAAGTTCATCTCATAAAAATAGACCTGATACTGCCAATTATGTGTTTAACTGCTTCTTTGGATCACTTCTGGGTTGACGATTCTGTCAGAGTAATTTCAGCTATAAAACTACTACCACAATTCATTAGAAGCTCCTAGATAAAATTCCTTACAGATTTAAGGCCATCATTTTCCAAATAAAATTTAACAAAGGGCATGACCTGATTTGGGGAGGACCTTTTATACCCAAGAGAGCATTAGTAACAGAGAGCACCAATATCTTTGAAAAGCTTTGCAGCATTTCCAATGATTGTTTTATATTTATAGCACACGTGGATGAGGAACACACATGTTATTGATGAAGGGTAGACAAATATTTTCTACTTAATTCAGAGCTCACTATCTCAGCCTTCTTTGAATTCTGTCAGCCTCCCCATGAGCGCCTGTGTGGAATTCACTGTGTGATAAAACACCTACATGCTTGAGGGTGCTTTATGTGCTATATATTAGTTGGGAAGTATTAAACAAAATTCATTTTGACCTACATGTTGCTGTGGAGGATCACATTCTCTGCAAGCAGATTGACAAGAATGCAAAATGTATGTTCTTCACACTAACCTTTTATGGAGTCTTTCTAAAAATATAATTAGCTAAAACGACAAGTTAGAAATCGTGTTAATATTAATTGTAGCAGATGGAAATTTGAGGGGAAGGAGAAAGGCTAATTTCAATTTCTTTTAATAAATCTATTTAAAAATAGAGCCGTACCAGCTGCAAGTTATTCCCAGCCAACTTGTATTCACTGAAATTGAAAAAATACCATCAAGCTCATGGGTAGCCAAACTACTTGCTCACAAATCTAGAAGCAGCAGTAGGTCTTCTGAACTTGTGACGCATTGCATGCAAACCCTTCTTCCCAGAACACAAGGCTGTGTTAAACTCTGTCAAATCTTAAAGAGACTTATCTCTTTAAGATAAGGATAAGAATTTATAGCACTTGTCACCACAGGGGATATTGCCAGAGCTGTGCAAAAGATCGGCAATTTGCCTACACTGTCGTCATATCTGTGCAGAAAATGTGCTTGATACCCAATACAGGTCTAGTTGTTATAAATAATTCTAGCTGTTATAAATAAAGTGCTGATTTACTTAAAAAAAACTGGAGCCTGATCTGGCAAGGTACTGAATGCTTCAAATCCTCCAGACTTGTAGAGGATTTGGAGGTGCTGGTTGGTTCATTAACTAGCCAGCTTCTTTTAAGTAACTGATGTGCTACTAGTTATTTGGGAAATCCTCTCTTGTTTTCTAAATTTCCAAATATGTAATATCAGAGGCAGCTACCTTGTCAGAGACAAGCCTTTGCTGGTGAAGTATTTATACCATTTCATGTTTTTGCAGTGGTTCTTTCGGTCTCAGTTTCCTTCCTCTGAAGTTTATCTAACTCTAAGTCATTCTGGAGCTAGTTTTGACATTTCTCCCACTAAATTATAGACTGCCTCACCTCTTTGGAGCTACAAATGCCACCTCAGCAGATCAGGTGCCACCTCCAGTCGCTGACTAGCCCACTAACTTGACTCAGTGCAGTCAAATTGCCTCCACATGGTGACTCAGTTCTATCATTTCAGTGTGAAGCACCTCTAGTCACTCACTGAACCTTGTATTTTACATTTGCTTGTAAATTGATAAAAATGCTTCATACAGACTTATTCAATGGATTAATGCATGCAGGTCATTACTGGCTGTTAACTCAGATCTGAACTGATGGAAATTAATTGCTTTGGGATTATAATAACTTGTGCTAAGGGTCCTCACAACTTTTGAAGGAAAATGCAACAGCACCACCATCTCCTCATCTCCAGAGTCTGCACTGAGCTCCTTTATGCTTTTTAGAAGACACTGTAGCCAAAATACTGTTTCTAGTCTAAATTTAATTGCATAAGCACTAGCAGTTAGAATTTCCGGAGACTGTAGGTTATTACTGTATCAGTTTCAGTAAACCACAGCCCATGTAATCTTTTATACATTTAGGTTTATTACATTTTAAATTCTTTAGTAATTCAAGATGAAATCAGAATAATTTAGAACTCCCTGAATTTTGAAGTAAAACAAAACCCCTATCCAGTTTAATATTTCTGACTTCAAAATAGCACGACAAACTCAGCATGCCAGCAATTACCATGGACAGACAGCTTTCTTTTAACTTTACAACATATCCCTACTCTAACATTAGCAGATAAGCTAAGAATACAATATTTTCATACTGTAAAGCCAGAACATAATAAATGTTCTGATAATAAGGCTATTTCTTAACATAGAAAATATAAACACAGTGATTGCCTGATCCTTGTCAAAGAAAAATCAATAGCAAGCCCTTAGAGCTAGCATAATATTTACTTAACTTCATTAAAAAGGCAGATATTTTTTCAAAAATTCTGTTCAGCTAACATTGACTTAGATATGAAATGTATTAAGCAATTGTGGATAAGGATTTAGCCACTACACTAAAACTGCAATCAGTAT
Organism: Anseranas semipalmata; assembly: GCA_013399115.1. Classification (NCBI taxonomy): domain Eukaryota; kingdom Metazoa; phylum Chordata; class Aves; order Anseriformes; family Anseranatidae; genus Anseranas; species Anseranas semipalmata. The sequence continues at coordinate 1,643,177 of VXAA01001019.1, forward strand.
ATTTGAAGCAGCAAGTACACACAGGCTATGGGTACTCAGCAGGCTTAATATGGGCCCAGAGTCATTAAACAGCCAAGAAGAATATAATCTTTTATCTAGCAAGACTAAGAATTACTATTTCTTTTTAAAATATGAATTCATGTCTTTTTCCATCTGATAAGGGAAAAAAACCCTATAATCAATAACCTGGACTTACTATTTACATATTCTTTACTGACAGCAACAACCTAATCTTTCTCAATGTAGGAAAACAAATCAGCTTCACTGACTGCAATACTATAAGGCTATCAATAAAGGAGTCATGGAACTGGGGGAGAAAGAAGGGATTGAAGGCAAAACGAGTTCTCCCTTTGTTTTCTTGGTTATCTCCTTGATCAATAGCATCTTCACTTCAGAGTCTGCTCGGTCTTCCCTTTAATGCTGCACAGTACAAGCCTTCTTGCAGTAATAATGTGTTCTATGATACATAACCTTTCATTAGCTTTACTTAGAGACTTTTGTCCTTATTACCCTTAAAGAACAGCTCTTCAAATGGCACGAATGTATTAGTTAGTTGGAATTTACTATCACAATTATTTTATGTTAATGTAGCCTGGATGATTTTTCTTTCCACTTTTTATTCTTGAAATGCCTATTTTTTCAGCTAATGGGGAAAATTAAGCTGACTACTAGTATCTTCTGGGCCATAAACTAATTTCTCACACGACAAACAACATTTCACAAAAGAATGAATTTAAGATTTCATTAGAAAATTGGCCTTTTTACCTGTTATAAAATCTTTCTGCCAGGCTAGTCAAGAAGTGAAACACAAGTGAAATCATGTCTTTAACAAAACATGTTACTTGAGAATAGCACTCTGGTTTCTAACATTTAGGCACCTGGCAAAATGAGTCAAGCTCGTTTTCTTCTGAGTGGAAAGAAATGAAGTACTTCCAGAATGTGATTCCTCCCACATTACAGAAGATGCTTAAAACAGCTGGGATTAATTGTCCACAAGGAGCACTATCTCTCTTCATCATCTAGAAAAAGTCCTAATTACTAAACAAGACACTGTACTTTTAAATCATTAAAGTAAGCAGTAACATTCTCATCTTCCTTGTCTATACATCTAAATTAAATCTACAGCATACACTTACAAATTACACAAGTTCTCTATATGGCAATAGCGTACATGGACAATTTCACAATCAAAAGATTCAAAAGCCAACTTTCAATCCCTTTGCATTTGGTTATGGGAAAGGTGCACTATATTTTCTATTGTCTAATTTGACAGCTATGTGAACATTTTAAATCCTGTCTCTGTGAAGACTTTAGAGAGCATTCTGTAACTTCACATGTGATCAAAAGGGCCAGAAAAAATTTCATGGAATCCTACAACCTGTGATGGCTCCTTCTCTGATGCCTCTGATGTCCTAAACTTCAGTCTGCAACTGACTGAACCAATCCACAATATTATTTAAAGAGTAGTTTTCTGTGCAGCTGCAGAAGTGAATAAACTATAAATAAAAAACTTAAACTGAGATGAAAATAAAGAAGTAGCTGGTGTGGACCTCATTAACAACTGCTCCTAGAAAGTCTGCATTCTACTGAAAAAAATCTGAAGTCATACCTAACCTTGCTCCAAAAAACCCTCAGATTTGCAGAGATAAGTAATCAAACTGCACAGTTAAAAAACATACAATCTCTACTGCCACTTTGAACAATATGCAAAAATATATATATATTATTATTGCATATAGAAATTTATGATACAACGTCAGAGTTGAGAACTATGGGAACTGTCATACTGCATCCTGGCCAGTAGTCTGTGCAGCCTGTGATGCTTTGTCTAACGGAAAAGTCAATATATAGTTCAGAAAATTTCAGAGTAATATTTGGGCCAGCCATCATCACTCATTTGACTTATGAGTTTAGTCTCTGATCATAAGCTTCTTTTCCTTTCATACTTTTGAGGTAAGATGGGACAAATATTGCTTCTTGGAAGGAAGGAATGGGGAAGAGAGGGAAAAACATACTCTCCTCTGCACCCAATTAAAGAAATATCTAAACCAATTATGTGGTCAATAAACATATTTTAACCATGACTTAATTTCTGGAAATGTTGCACAGAAGAAGAATATTAGTGGTGACTACACTGACCAGGATTCCCTAGATTGATGACATATAAGGCAAAATCTGATAATGACACGATAAATGTAATTATAAAATAACTCCAAGCGAGTTTAATACATTGCAGACATATCAAGAAGCAAACTTAAAGCTGGTACAATAAAACAGTGATACATAACCTCATGCGAAACTTGCTATCACAATATATCGAGACAAGTGGTTTAGTACAGGTCAAAGAAAAGATGAAACACTTTGCAGTGAACGTTTCCTAGTAGAATACAGAACTATTAGATGCTTTACTTGGGGGGTTAGGTCATAAAGTGAATTTTTCCTAAGGTCAGGAAGAGTTATTTGTCTCAAAGAATAACCCTGTACAGTTCAAGACATTATAAAGGCTTCCCATTTTTTCTGAGGCATGAGTTTACCACTGCTGGACATCAGCACACTTGACTAGATTCACCATCTTCTAGTATAATACAATTGTGTCTATAACACGAATTGTATATAAGATCTGCTTTCATAACATTTTCTGAGTTACAGAGATATAATCCACTATACAGTTCCCAAAACATTCTTGGCATCATACTAACTAATCTTATCAATATTTTTTTTCTTGGTGTATGCACAGAATATTCGAATCAGCAGTACTTTGTATGTTTTTTTTTTTTTAAACCCTTTATTCTTTCCGTCTCAGCTCACCTTCTATTTCATTTTCCAAAGTGCTGAATTCTTCAAAGCTGCTTTATTTTTCTCTAGAAACTATAAAAGTCTGGGGCAGGTGCATTTTAACATTTCCTTTAAGTGTCATAGCAGGTTACATTTCTGTCATAGCTCATTAGATTTTAAAATGATGTGATCTAAGGAAACATCTGATGATAAGTTACAATGGATGCCACAAGGCAATTGCCAAATGTTTAGAAAATGTGCAATGCTTTTTAAGGACGATCCCTTACTTGAAACCTTTTCTCAAGAAAGTAAAAAACTACACCAGCCAGTTCTTTTTCTTTTCAAAATAAGCTTTGTTCTAACTGTTTTTGCTGACATAATTTCAATATTTTTTTTTTTGACAGTGTTTTGAAATTTCAGGTCTACTATACTAGTGAGCTCAGTTTTAACTTAAAAATATACCATGATCACTGTTTTCTGGGAAAGATTTTGATTTTCTGAACCAAACAAAAATGAAGCCAAGAAATTATGAGATGCCCCTATTATTTCTAAATTATGTCAGAATTTTGGATATAGAGAGTCATAAAAAGGTCAATAAAAGATGACTTGAAATTTGTATTCAGGGTGTGTGGGCAAACAAATTCTAAAGAATACTTTTAAGAGCCGAATTGAAATAGAATATAATTGTAATGCATAAAAGATAAAGGTGACAGCTATTTGCAGGATCAGATTCAAATAGGACATACAACATGAAGTACATAAGTATGATTTTCTCACTCTAGACAAGTTATAGTTGTAACGTAAGTAACTGGCTGATGACTAATACAGAAGACACCATTCAAAAAAGCTTTCCCTCTATTAACAAATCTTGTTTCTAACTCATCACTTTTGTTCATTTAGTAAGTTAGTTAGGCAATTATCTCAATTGCACACAGTGATATGCAGAGGTGAACATGTAAAGAAAGAAGCCCCATATTGCTGGGTGGTATGGATGTTAAACTGGAGACCCCACCCACAAAGCCTGCAGATTTCACAGACGCTATCTCACAGGCTAGCTAAGTTACATGTTAAGCTTTAGCATTGCCAAATTGGATATTTAGTGCTTGGGCAGATGTCAAGTTAGTGATAATGACCTAGTCTATAATGGTTTATAAGAAGACCTTTAAGGAGTCTATCTTAATCTATGTCGGTAAGACATAAAATCAGGACTATGCCAGGAAGTGCAACTTACATGAAAAGTGTAGATTGTATTAAATGATGCTTAGCCTTGAATCTGGGCATTTTTCTCTCTCCTAACCGTGACTAATCAAAATACAAGTCTGATTTAAAATTTCATTTAATGTAAAATGAAAACAGCAAGGAAAAAAATTCTTATATAGTTGGCCTTTTAAAAATTCTCTGCATATCCTTCATCCTCTTTTTGGAGCTAAGTATGAATCAAGCCCTTCAGCTTGTATTGAAACAGTTTTCATTAATGTATGTTGTCTCCGAGACACTGTTCTTTAAAGAGTCTAAACCATAACTAGTAACCTAGTCTTTGAATGTTCTTCTGCCAAGAGCCTTCCAGCAAGCCAACCTGCCACTGCACACATATCTAGGTGTTAGTATCAGAGGAACACAAGCTGGACAGATAAACATGATATTGAAGCATCTACATGAGCTAGTCAGAACCTAGTGAGAAAGGCTAGGTTCCTAGTTTTGAACTGCAATATCTAATGAAATAAATATACATGATGTATAAACACCAGTGTGTTTCTTCCTCAGCCACACTAGTATGTTTCCCTTCCAACTTTTTTCCTTCTACTATATTTTAGTAATGTTTAGCTGCGTGTTCGCACATACATTACTGAGAAGAATATCCCCAGGACTTTCATTTCAAAGACAACAGATGGTACTCCTTTACACCCAAATGTAACTATTATGTCAAAGGTTAAAAACTTCATTATAATTTTCATTTTTTATGCATTCTACATGTTTCTGATAATGACTTGATTTTTTAAGGATTTTTTAAGCAATTAAAGAAGCAGATGACCTCCGTATCTAAGATTAGTTTAAAAAATGATATCATTGAACAAAAATATTTTATAAATATGTTAATTTTTACAACCGCTAACATGAGCTTTTGGGGTTAATGTTTTAGAACAGCATTTATGTGACATTTTTAAATTACCCCATGGCCTTAAACTTTTCAGACTCTGAAATTGGAGGGGATTTTTCAATTAGACATGAAGTTGCATTTCTGTTTCTTTCCTTCAGCAAATACAGCTAAAATCAACAAAAGGTGAGAAACTGCTAGTAGAGAGCCACCAGCCATCCATGTGTGATGTAAATCATTTCATTGTATAAAATACGGGATACAGCATTTCAGCAGTCTCTATGATTTGTAGGGAATCTTTGGACCAGAAGTTCCTATCATAAAAATAGATTCTTTACGTAGCCTGTAGGACAGCCTCAGTCCTGTAACAGGACTCCATAGTATAACAAGGAATATAGAGAAGACACAAGCTGCCGAGGGTGGACATTGTGTATCTTGTCTGCCTTTCCCACTAACTGTCTTCAAATTCGTATACCTCCAGAAAACATGGTCAAAAAACTTGGGTGTGCAATATAGAAAATCACTGATTGCACCCAGAAGCAAAACTGAAGACACGCATTAAAATGTTAACCTACAAATGTGATTTGAAATGTGATTTATTTATTTATTTTATTAGGAAAGATTTGATTTGATTCTTGATTCATAAGATATGGCTCATGCAGTCAGAATCTACACTGGGCTGGCTCCTCAAGACTCAGTAGAAAGTTTCTTCTGCAATTTTATAGCATGTATCACAACATGAAAGTTTGAAGAAATGAAAGAATCCTTACGCTTTCTCAATTCTTTGAGAAAGGACAGCTTTGAGGGGACAACTACTAAATTATTGACAGGCAACTCAGTTATTCTAACTGGTAACAACTTTTTCTAACAATTGCAGCTGGCTTTGATCAGATTTTTGGGGGGATTGCTATATTTCAAAACAAGGCTTAAACAGCTAGTATCATATGTGATATTATATATAATGATGTGTATTTCTCTGAGTTTTTCTCAGCTTCCATCAAGCATCCAGTATTGTAGTTTACAAGAGAGGAAGATAAAGTACAATTTTTGCAACTCAGGTAAATTGCAGTATGTGATTCAAGAACCAGCTTTAGAAAGATGTCAATTTAGTTGTTCATTTTGAAGCAAGATCATGTAGCATTTGTATACTTCATTGCAGTTTGCATTGCACATTACTGTTTTCATATCTGCATCTTCAGAAACTCTCCAAATAACTGCTCAAAGTGTAGCAATCCGTAGATCTTAAGTACATTCACACTGAAGCAATTTATTATATTTGTGTGTGTTCTGAATTTATTTTCTTGCATATTTGAGAATGCTTTTATAAACAATGACTTGCTTTTTCTATGTTGCACCCCACCTGAAAATAGCTGTTTCCACCAATCAGCCAGCTAGTTAGGGAAAACTTCTGGTCCGCTCACTAGTTGATTCTTAACATAGGTGGGCAAAGAAATCCCTTCAATGGGTGCAAGTAACTACTCTGACTTACCATAGCAGTTCAAACCAGAAATAGTGACATATTACGTCACCAGTCACCTAGTGACTTTATTATCAATAGCTACCACATATGCTAAATTAACTCTACAGGCAATACAGCTTACCACAGCTCAAGTGAGATTCGATCAGATCTTAGGTTTTGCTGTTGGGGAGAGTGTTCTCGTGTAGTTTTTCATTTCCTACGTGTGCTCCTTGGCAGTATTAAGTCAGAAACTTCCTCTTAACTTTGTTCATGCCAGCTGACCACCTCATTTTTCATTCTTTATAAATTCCTGTGTTTTAAGCAGAACTAATTTCTTTTGACCAGTCATGGGTTTTTATTATCGTTGCCCCAGACAGACAATCTTCATATCATCTTCCATCCTACTTGCTGTGATCTTCAAATTGCCTCCATGTAGTTTACACTGACTGAGCTAGAAAGCATCACATGCATTTAATCTTTCTCACAGCATCCATTTTTTCCTCAGTTCTTCAGTTGCTAAAACATATCACTGGGCTGTTCCTTGGGCCTGTGGCACTATCTGCATAATGATGCCTTCCATTAACTACCTAAACCTTATTTGTAACTTACAACGGTAACATTGTGAAAGTCCATTTTCAAAGACAAAATCAAAGCAATGATAGATGAAATAGTGTACCAGACCTTCAAGACAGGAATAGGATCAGTGAAACTAAACCTCTTAGCCTCTTTCCACATCCATTGGTGACAGGTAGGTATAGAAGTGCCTGAAGTCTTACATTCACTTTCAACTCCAGATGTAAATCTGAATATATTCATCCTATCCCTTCACATGCAACTCTAAAGCAATCAGCTGACAATTCTGTTTTATGTTTAACTTCTTTCACAATGTCTCAGCTGCGGGAAGAGAGACAAAGCAGTAATTTGTTGTGATCAATTGATACCTTTTTTATTACCTTTATAAACATTAATACAGATATAACTACTTTAAAATGTTTCAATTTTTAAGAAAGACAGCAAAAACATAGCATTCATTAGACAATAGATGTTATCTCCCTTTCTTACTGCCTACAGACAGACAGTAAAACATTAAGATTGATAGCTATTTGATAAGGGATGAATCATCCTAGCTCACTTTCAGTCATTTCTCTCCTATTCTAAATTTGTGTTTCAACTGTCAGATCCTCTGTTTTGTCACTATTGTTCATTACCTAAACTTTCCATAGGGGCAGAACGGTGTACTTCAGTCCTGGTCCTAATGGGATTTGTTCCAGGTTTCATTTCTCTATGAATTGGACACCATTCTACACATCTTCTAGGACATAAGTAGGCCAGACTGAAAGAAAGGATCCAAAAGGTCATAAGAATATTTCACCCCCCCCCTTTTTTTTTACCCTCAAATCTACTGCATGCTTGTTATCAGTGTGACCCAAAGCATGCAAGAATCAAGCAAAGAGAGAGACTTAGCACAAAAACATCAGTGATTTTGTATTTGTCTCTCTTCAGAAAACTAGTGAATTGTACAGTTAGAATATTTTCTTCTCCTTCTGATCTTTTAACTGGATTATCAGTGTCCTCCTTTGATTTTCAGAATGGCTTATTTTAAGAGAAAGGGATCATATGAATTCTAAAGCTGCTGCATCCTTTGAAACAGAATTTTAAATGCTGTGATGTAAAAGGGCAAGAGAAAGATTCAATTGACTGAAAAAGCAGTCAGAGGAGAGGGCTGACCTCAAAAGAAGCAGCTAGAAAAAATCAAATTGTTCTAGATAATCTTAGGTTAACTGATGAGACAAACCGCTGGGAGGTGCTGATTTGGATAGAAGGAGGCTTGCAATCATTTGAAATCAGAATAATAAGAACAAAAAAGCAGGAGAAATAGGATGAGAAAAAAATACAAACATCATGCAACTGTGAAAAAATAAACTGAACTACTTTTGAGTACTGTGTATTTCTGTTTTGTGCTGTATTGTATTGTGTATCTGCACTTTGTTCATAGACAAAGGCTGCATCCAGTTCTTAATAAACACGCTAGACCAGCTGTATTTGGCATGCATCACTTCAGTCAGAAATTTCACTTTTATTTGGACAAACTTTCCCTCTGTTCTAAACATGGTGGAACCACCCTCATATCATTACAAAAAAACATTCTGTGTGGGCATAAAATGTTATTGAAATCATTCTGTTCTTCCCACTTTGTATTTTCATTAAAAAGTAGAGAACACAGTTCTGCACTATTGTAAATATGAGATCAAAATTTTGCCAATAAAAGCAAATACTTCAAATACAAGCTCAGAAAATCTCTAATATTTAAACATTAAAATATGGATTTTTTAATGCAGGGTATATATAATATACAAAATCTTGATGCAAAACATGAGTGAGGCTTAAGGACATACAGGTTTTCAGCTGTCACATTCATGCTATCAGACATAGACTGCAATTAAATAACTGTTTGCACAATACCTGCAAACTAACCCTCTACTACTTCTCTTTATGAAATGTATTTTTCCTGTTAAGCATATTGAAATAAATTACAGTAGAAACATCCATTTCCATTTAATGCTCTAACTTATATATGGAAATAAAGTTTAGGTCAGAAAGGAGACAGATGATTATCCTTGAGAGAATAAGAAAACACAAGATATTCCACCTAATTAACTCCAGGATAGATATACAGATAGCCTACATTAGTGTCATACTAGGGAAAGGAATTAAGTTTTAAAGTAGATAGAATATTTATCTGTAAAAAATATATTGCAATGCAAAATTCTCCCATATATATTTCAGATAGGTCTTTTTGACACAACATTTTTACTAAAATGTCAAACTGTTTGAGTTATGCCAAGCTCTAGAACTCATTCCTGAAATATACTTGATAATCCTGTTTTTGACATCTTAGCAAACTAGCAATTTTTTTTAATCATAAAGTTGTTGAACGTGTCAGACTGTCTACTTTGTGAACAATGTAAATTTAAAATTGAATTACTTTGGACCTAGTTTGTTGAATGAGGACCAGAGTCTTCAGCATCTTGTAAGACTGTGTTCTAAGTGTTACAATATTGAGGAAATCATGTCTCCAAAAATTTAGGATAACTATTACCAGAAATTTACCTAGACTTAGGAGAAGACGACTACCTACACATTGTTGAAAACTTGTAAATCCTGCCTAATTAATTTCTCTTGCTATCTGGTTCTGTTAGAGTTGAGAACAACAGATAGTTTAGTCAGAATATTCTAACTACAGAAAATTTTTGTTATATATCTTGGTAAAATATTAAATTTTATTTTATTTCAATATATTATTGTTGAGAGCCTATTGAACATATTGCACAGAACAAAGAAGTGACATGGATCACATCACAAGGCCCTACAGAACCCCAGATAAAATCAAGGTTAGAGATGAACAAGCACTGCCTTTAAATGACATACACGAGATTTTAAAAACGTTATTTCAGAGATGGATTTTAAAGATTTAAAATAAACTGTATGACTACTGGAATTGTTAATAGCATCCTGGTGCTAATGTATAGAGAATTTGATAAATAGACAATTTGATAATTAATGCTTAATGCATTAATGTCTAATGGCTTTATAAGTGACTTCAGAGCCATAGTCCCAGAGAAAGCAAGTGAGACTACGGTTCTAAGCATGTAAACTAGAAATTCATTATGCTCTTTTGAAGATTTTCATTCTTGTACTTTCTTTCATTTTATATGACATTAGAAAGCATTGGATTCACCAATATATGAAAGCCTCTGTTTATTTTGAGGCATCTAATCAACTCCCTTCACATTAATTAATTGGCACTCTTAAAGCTAAGCATATGTTCAGTCTAGATCAAGGCCATCATTCCGGTCCCAAAAAAGCAATCTTTTAAATTTAAAGATCTTTCTTCTATATAGTAGCACTATCAATACTTTGCAATTAATTTTAATGTTTATTACTCATCTAGTCTCCTCAACCACCTACACATTGGTTTCAAAATGCTTCTTATTTTTGTTGTTTTGTGGTTGAGCATGGTCATCTGTAAGGTTCAGTACATATGGTGATGCTTGCTTTCAGCAAGAAATGCAAAACTATTTCTGGATTTAAGCAATACTGCCACAAGTTTTTCACAGTTTTAGAACAGCAAGAAATGTTAAAAGAGCTTGTTTCTCTATCATAAAATTGATAAAATATTGCCTAGTAGAACTCTTCCAGAAATTTGCAATTTCATGGCAACATTCAATAGTGATGGATTCGCCTTTTGTTAATGCGAGTGACCAAAAAAACAGCCTTCATTTACATCCAGTAAATGATAGGTGTCTCATGGATCTGAAACGTAGACAGCTGGAATTACGCAAGGTGATTATTTTCCTCTTCTTTATCATCATAACAGATTGTTAGCTATTGCCACTAGCAATTTCTTTATACTCAAGTTCTGTTTTGATGTAGAACAACTAAGATACTGTATTTTACCCTTGAATATACTGTAGTCATACTAAAAACTATTCTGAAAATTGCCAAGTATCATTTCTCCTTAAGAATAGAATACCCCCAGGTTCAATCAAAAGGAAAACCATTTTGAAACTCATGAAAATAGGTCTGTTAGGAGCAAGTCACTTTACTCCTTACATGAAGGCTGCTGACTATAAGGAAATTACAGAGGAGATAATATCACAATATTAAATGTGCTTCTGAAAGTTGAAGATAGAATACAGAGAAGAAACTCAGTCAGATTTGCAGGCACTATGTATCGATCACTGATATGACGCCCCCAGGGAACTACTTTATCTTGCATTAATTAAAAAGTGTTAGCTCTAATCTCCTCTAGTGTGAGAATATTATTTTATGTTGCTAATGGATCCTCCTCCACTGTTTAGCATTTCCTAGCCAAAACACTGTAATTCTACAGAATCTCACCTCATCCAACTCTATTTCATGGCTGAAAAGAATCCCAGTTAAACCCCAGATGGTGTTTCTGCAAGGAGAGCACCAAAAGAAGCTTTGCAAAGAAAATAAACCACACAGCAATACACCACACAGCCATGTTATTTATCCTCAGAATGCTATCAGTTTCTACTCAGATGATTGATTCATGCTGAATCTGTAATTTCATTCTTTTGCTGAAAGGATTGATAATGTATTTTTAATTTCATCTGATAGTCTTTTTTTTTTTTTCCTAATAGCTCCCCCCCCACCCTTTTTTTTTCTCCCATAAAACTGCAACTAAAGAGGAGCTTCCAGTGGAAGGAACAGACTTCTGGAGTTTAAAACAAAAACCACTAAAAATAGTTAATCTCATAAGCCCCCCCTTTTTTTTTTTTTTTTTTTTTAAATCAGTAATGTGAATCTTCTCTTTAGCTGATGAATATCAAGAAATACCATAAAACTGAGTGACCAAACGTAATCATTGCTTTCCAAATTTTTTCACCTACGGGTATCAAGAAAGATCTGTTGATAAATACATTCCTCATTTGATTGATTCCTGCCCCAAGCCTGTTTTAATATAGAGTTTCAGAGAAACAAAGGGAAAAAAGGCTCACTCGGTCTAGTAGAGATATGGATGAATGCATGCCAATAATTTAATACATAATGTAAGTAATAAATAAAGGAGCACAGATCAGAGAACATGCAGGCTGCCTACTTGCAGCCAAGTGCAGTCAAATGTTGTCTGCTTGCCTGCAGAAGAGCTAAGCAACTGTGGAAAAGCACATTTTATAAGATGATTGATACTTTTCCTGATGAAAACTGGAAACCACTAACTGTTGCATTCTAGTTTCCATATGCTGTCACCAACACATTAGAAGCAGACTGATGGCCAACATTATTTAAAAATATCAACAAATGAGACATTGCACTAAAAAGGAGATGACCAAATGGACCACCACCAGCTGGAGAAATTAGATAAATCTGAGTTCTACTCAGACTGAGTACTACTGCACATCTTGTATGTCAATGGAGAAACAGATAGAAGAAAATAAGGGCATCCATGGCTCTGATGTGATTTGCTATTGACAGGCAACAAATACATCAACTGCTTGTAGGACTGGGAGAAGAAAATAAAATTGGAGATAGTTCCTTAGTATATACACTATACAGTAAGCAATCATTAATAAAGATTTGTTCTGTGCATAGTGGATAAACAATTCAGATTTTACTCTCATCATTATTTCAAGAGCATCTTAACAGTAGCAAAACACACCTGAGACAGTAGACAAGTTTAAACATAACTTTAAGTACCTGAGTAGCTCTATTGGCTGTAATGATGCTATGTAGTTACATATGTGTGCTGTAGCAAAACCCAGTCTGAGCTTTCTGTTCTTTACAGGATATTATCATGGAGTTGTTTTCCTTACTAGAATTTTCCAGAAAGAAGTCTGTGTTTAGACTGGGTTAATATTCAAATGAGAATTACTATGCATATTCTTCTGTTTATTGAAATAGTATTTTAATTTGATTTTAATGACTGTGAAGCACTCTGAGATGTTTGCAGGAATACTGCTATATAAACATAAGATTACATTATGAATTTTTAGCATGTCACTTCTAGTACAGAGGAAAAGGAGTTGCAAAAGCTCAGGTACCAGCCAACCAGAAGTAAAGTGATGATAAGGCAGTGTTAATACCCTGTGCAAACCTGTCTTTTTTACCTTGTATTTGCACCGTGTCTTTGCTCTTCCTTCTGTGCTGTGTTCTATGTCTTAAGGTTATAAGCTGGAGCTGCAGCAATACATCCTTATTGCACTTGAATTCTTTTTGAAGCAAATACCTGACTTAGATTGCTGCTTCCAAAAGCAGGAAGCTGGAGTACTGGCATAAACTCCACAAAAGCATAAAAAAACATCATGCAAGCTACTACATATAGCTACTGTCCCTCATTGCTGATTCACAATGTCACATCATCTGGACAACTATTTAGCAGTTCAAATTGTGAGATTACTATTTTGTGTGTATAAATGCGTGTCCACCATAATAAATCTATTAAATATATGTGAGTTAGCATCAGCTTTGGCTTTTTCACCTGAAGGAAAATGGTAGACATCTGCTAGTTTCTATTATTATATAAATAAAAGCATTTTATGTAGTGTTATTTTATGCCACTATTGGAAAATGACTGAAACAAACGGGCTTTGAAAATTAACTTATTCATATTGTATCCCAAAATCAGTTCAAATTATAGACATCAGCTGAATAATGGAAGTGTGGAAGTGGCTGTGACTTTGTAAGACTTGTGCTTGTGTTGACATAATAAAACAGTTGTAGGTTCCCACTGCAGCAGCATATCTCTACCGCACCACACCTCTGGTAAACTACTTTCTTATTACTGTTCCTATGCCACGGACAAAAGGAGGTATGAAACGAGCATCTCACATAAAAAAGCCTATGTAGCATGAATGCACTGATTCAGATCACCAACACAGATGAAAACAGTAAGCTATCCGTGTCAGAGCTGCACTGATTTATAACAGATGAAGATCTAGTTCTTTCCATAAACTGTTAACTAGTGCATGCAGATTTCACAGACTCAGAAATCTAAACACCACAACTGGACTGCTAGTGTCTGAGTCAGTGATATCAGTCTCAAAGTGAAAAATCTAGGAGAGATTTCTTATATGTGAATGTATGTTCAGCTAATCAAATATGGAGGAACACATTTTAGAGTCTTTCAGTAAAATTGCTTTTTGAAGAATAATACATATTTCCTAGCTATCAAAATACATTTCATGTGCTATCACTTAAGCACTCTGTTGACTTTAAAGTAAATTTCTTCACATTGTTTTCTTTGCATGGTGTAGTGCAATAATTTCTTATAGTATTTTAGCCCAGTGAGACATAACTTACCATGTTGTATACCTCTCCTTTGTTGACTTTATTGGTAATTATATGCCTGAGAGAATGCCAGGGGACAGCATGATGTTTGATGTTAACATTGCCACTCCTAATACAAATGCCTGTCTTCCTATATGTCACATGAGACAAGGCACATGGTTAACTGGTATTTCCTAGTCTTATTTATTTATGCCAAAATCTTTCTTACTGGGATATCCAGAGGATAATTATTATAATGTAAAGTTCTGTAGCTCTTCAAAAGACCAATGACAATTATCACTTCCATCCATTTTTAGTGCTATTTCAATATGCATATGACCTCACATTACACAGTCCAGTGTTTCAGACAGCTTTGAAATCAGCTAGGATATCCTTACCCATAAATTTATTATGATTTATTATTTATTACTTCAGAGAGAAATATCCACCTTGACACCTTTTTAGAGCTGGACATATGTATACGTATGCATATAAATACATTGTAGATAAATACAGACACGTATGTATCCGCACATATGCAAGTTAAAGAACAAGGATGGATATAACTCATTTAATATACTACAATTTTTACTAGAGAAAGTTACTGTTTATTGACAGCACCCATGTAGAATTCTGGTGAATTTTAACATTAGAACAAATAAACCATCAAGAATCTTTTGACAGAGAATACTGGCTATCCAGGAAAAAGGAGTAAAACCCACAGTATCGCTGTGACTGGCTACAGGGCAGGAACATTCCCATTACAATCTAATCCATTCTACCAGGTATTTTCAACACTGGAAGCGTGTGATCTGATTTGTATCCCTTTTTTTCTCAAAACAGAAAATTGTATTTTCCCCATTTTACACAGGAAAAATTGAAACATAAATAGCCAGAAGATTTGCCCAAGCTCAGACCCTGATTCAGTCCCTATACATTAGGCAGAATGAGTTCCTGCCCGTTTAGCCTCTGACTTGTAGTAATTAAATAATAATTAAAAAATAATTGTGAAGCTGAAACTGGAAAGAGTGATGTATTTTTCCAGCTGTTGAACAACACCTATAGATTATATCATCATGCTTCAGTATGAACACTCCTTGTCCCCTCAGCAACAGGTTTTAAAATGCCTTTTTTTTTGTTTTTTTCACCTGATGATTTATTTGACAGCTTACGTGTTGGGAGGTGAGTCTTTGTGTGTGTGTGTGTGTGACTCGTGATTTGATTGACTGGTTCATCTTCCTGGAAAATCTTATCATTTGTATTCCTAGCATTCCCCTTCTTCTTGGGAAATCCTATTTCTAAGCAGTCATATGTTGGTGGTTGTTTTTGTTTCTTTCCAAAGCAAGGATTAAAACCAAACATCTATCCCCTGTGTTCAATTGTTGCTTTCCTGCCTTGTCTATATATCACAAAAAATCAAAACTGGCGAGAGCTACAAAGTATGCCATGAAGTAGAGCACATCATTCAATCAGCTGAGATAAGAGTAGACACAGAATTGACTTGCTCCAAGTCACAGAATCATTGACATATAGCATAGCATGATACATACTGACTTATACTTCAATATGTGTTTAACTTAATTTAGGATTTATAGATTTTCACACTGAACTTCTATACAATTAGTAAAAAGTGCACAATTCAGACTACTTTGTCAAAGCAGTGTGTAAGCTATCAATTAAGTGACTCATAGGTTTAATAAGAGGCCTAAACAAAACCTGCTTCACACTTCTAAAATATGCTTCTGCAAAAGAACTTCTACCCCACTTTCTTTTTTTCTTTATTAAACTTCTGGTATGAGAAATGGATGGCTTGGCTCAACTTTTAAAAAGTTCAAAAGAAAAAAAAAAAAAAAAGGAAAAACGAAACATCTTTCTGTTCTACATTTTATTTTCGTCAGAAGTCAATCTGTTCATTTCTTTGTGTAGCCTTATGTACACAAAATATATGTGTATATATATAGGTATATATATAGGTATATATATGTACACACAAACCCTCTTTCCAGGAAAGAATCCCAGTGATTAGGAATTTGGGATGTAGCACAGGCTAACTCCTGTGCATCTTGGAAACTGTAAGAAGACAAAGGGTTGGAGCTGAAGCAAAAGGAAGGACTTTCACTCTTCTGTGATTAGAAGGTATTCAGTGAACATCTCTTAATTGTTTTATATTTCATTGGGATGGGAGCCTTAAAAGTTGCTGAACATTCATTTAAGTTTTGATTGCTCTGGATCATCTATGCACCTAGTATGGTTGATCCTTGTAGCAGGTTTTGGTTTGTATAAAAGATTCTTTTGACTTTATAACTAGGATCTTTATTTTTGACTCAGATGTACAAGTTTGAGACTTACCCTGCTTTTCTGTGGCCTCTCATGAGTTTCTTATAAGTTTTGTTACTTGGTCCCCCCCCTTTTTTTTTTTTTAAAACATCACTTTGCTTCTGAAGTAGATTGAGAGAAAAAAGTAAATATCTAGCCCTTATGATTGTGGAGAAAAGCCCGAAAATGTGAACTGTGTGCAGTATTAAGGATTAGAAAATTATAGGAAAAATGAAAAAGCCCAAAGGTGTTATTAATTTTTAATCTCATAATTTTTAAGCCAATCATGATTTTTAGCCTTAAGGTTCACACTACTCCATCGTGGTATTTATGGGTTTTCCAGTCGTTAAGTTGGAACTACAATCTCAAACTTTATACATATTTCAAGGAGACAAGTTGTATACTAATGTTTTTAGGTCTCAGGATCACAAAACTTCTTTCTCCCTTTGGGAATTCCAATAACTTCCTAAGAACAAGGCAAATTTAAATAATTCTGTGAATTTCAGTTTCTACCTACTCACCATATCCAAATGAGAAATTGGTGGTTACTTGGAGTTAAGTACTATATTATCAAGTTAGAGGCACTTTAATTCTCTGCATTAGATTTACTCATCAAGGCATAACATGTCCTCAGACTGAACAACATGCTCTCTGCTTACAATGACTGAACTGAGCTCTACGTTCACAACGTGGCTGGAAAGAAGACAATCATTTCCAAGCTGAAAAACTAAAAAAAAACTAAAATAATAATAAAAAAAAATCTCTCATGTCACCAACTGCATTATTCTCATAGTTCCTCTAGAAGAAGGAAACAAAATCAATCTATTAAGTTTCTGAACAGCAAAATTGGTACAATGGTACAAGCTGATTGTAAGCACCCAAACCAAAACCCACAGAAAGGCAGATGAGTCATACCATAGTCTTGTGACAGAAAAGAAGGAAAATGGAAAAATATTGTACATTAAGGTAAAGGCCATGTTTTGTAAATTGTCTATCTCCACAAAGACATTTCCTGAATCACTGATTTGATTTGAACTCTTATCTAGAGAATAAGCTTCTACAAATCTGGCTAATTTCTCCTATACACTTCCAGGTAATTATCAAACTCCTCTTCAAACTATTTTTGAGCCTGGGGACTGAGGGTCAGTCAATCCTACTTAGCTACAGAATTTCCAGTTCAGTGCTGGAGTCTGGATCATACAATCCAGCCTTAGCTTTGTCTGATGTAATTCTTGCCGGCATGGTAAAAGATCCCTTTTCTAGATCAAATTTAAAATTCAGAAACGGATTTTGAGTTAGCATTTGGAAGATTCTTATATTTTCTGATCATTTTAGGTTTTGGTGCAGTAGCTTACCTCTAATACTATCAAGATTTCAGGTCTGAAATTCCTAAGTGTATTATGTCCATTGTCCTCAGTTAAGACCAATATTTGTTCAGTTGGCTATTCAATCAGTGACAGTGGCCCATGTGCTCCGCTGCTTCAAAGAAAAGGACAAGTAGCCCTAATTACTTGGAGAACCAGTAACTTATAACATCCTACTTTTTTTTGTTGTTGTTGTTAATTTTAACTGCAACTGTGGGAAGTCCCCTTTTATGTAAAAACTCTCCTTTCTTTTATAAAACTTTCAGTAAGCTTGGCCTCAATCATACTGCATGGCAATGATATGTCCTGAATGGACAGATTGCATCATATAATACCATATATCTTTTCATTGCTTTTAAAATACTTGCTATAATGTCAATTTAATCAAAAATTAAAACCAAGATGGAATTAGTGTAAGAGATATTTAGAAATAAAATAGGGAAATATTCCAGAATTCTGGATGGCAGAACACAGTTATTCTGTTCCCAGTGTTCAGACACCAGCTGTGAGCTAGAAGAGTCTTCTGGATAAAGTAAAACTTCAGTCTTTCACTGTATACTAAGTAGTCAGATTGTATACGTTTTTGTTTGTTTGTTTTCCAAAACAGATCTCCTGAAGTAAATGTTTGTTGATTTATTGTTTGTTTGTTGCTAATACTTTTAGAAATCATTTTAAACATTATTCTGCTATTCTGTAGACCTAAACACTTTTACAGATTCTCTCTGAAAAGTTTAGAAGTCAATCAGGTTCCTTCTCAGCAGGCAGAGATGTCATTTGGCTGAAGTCAGTCATCATCCTTATGACTGAAATTAGAGCCTCTTTGAAGCAAATAAAACAAGTGATGAGGTAAAAAGTTTGATCATAATAACCATGTACATCTGCCCTTTATAATAGAACTTTAATGCCATATAGAAAACAAATATTTCCATAGACATTTAGTGACCATTCTCAGACTTTTAGAATCATTCAAACATGAATGCTTGCAGTGGTGGTATAATGCTAACTTTAAAGCATTGTTTATAATTGCATTAATGATGCATGCTCTTGGCAGATGGATTTGGATTGCTTTTCCAAACACTCCTTGGTGTTTAATGCTGAGGGCCAGATTTTCATACCTGCAGACACCTGGCTGACTGTTCAAATAGATAAAATGTAATTTCCATGGGGTTTTGGTACAAGAACATTTGGATTTCCCACTGGCATCTTGTGACATCTTTAAGGTAAAAAGTATTTTTAAAATACGTAAACTGAAACAGGTCCAAGGACCATCTAATCCAGATGACTGACTGACATTTCTACTCTCCCACCTATCAAAATACTGTTAAAAATGGTCCATAGGTACGTTGACTTCTTGCCTCATCCACTTCTCACACCTTGTGTGCTAATTTCAGCCAGAAGGGGAGGAACGGAAAGAGAATTGGTTCATCAGATTAAGGACATTTTAGAGGAGGGTGGTTCTTAAGGGCTACGACTTTTCAGCTTTCTCTGGATACCTACTGCAGCCTTTTGTTTTGGTAATGTGGCCTCTGGAAACAGAGAACTTGAAAAAGATCTCTACCAAAAGATTTCCAGTGTTACAGTTCCATGCATATGAGGACTAGTTGTAAATAACTGATTTTAACAGACCCAGGGTTACATTCTTAGAGAGGAGTCTACATGATGTTGTTCTTCAAAAGTTATTCTAAAAAGCACTCAATACATTTGTTTAAAGAATGTGCCTGCTTTCAGAGACATGGGTAAAGGAAAAAAATGTGATATATTTGGCTTTTGAGCATTACCTGGACTATGCCTAATGCCAAGAAATCAACAAGGAAATGAAACAAAAGTGAGACTATTTACTTTATTATTATTATTATGAATCATTATCAGTAGAGGTACAAATTTTAAGATACTCATAAGACATAACTTGTGCAATCAGTATTGAATTCTCAAATTAACATATGTCGTTATGATGTCATGTTAGTAGTGCCAAATTCTCCATATGGATCAATTGCTCTTCAAATAGTACTACATTTATTTTTATTTTTTTAATATAATAGGCACAGTAAGGTTGGTTTGGTTTGGTTTTTAACTGTAGACAGATAGGTAGTGTTAATCCTCCCCTCTTACACCTATTATTAAACCAGAAAAAAAAAAAAATTACAAATTTAACTTTGTCCTTTGCAAAGCAAATGACCCACTGGATGTATAGAGCCCACTGAAAGTATTTCAAGGCTGTTTTAGAGTACAGCTTCAGTCCACATCCAGACTGATGTGTGGGTCTGTTAGTAATTATAGCCAATGATCGAGATTGCTAAAGGGACAATTCAATAGATTCTCTCAATCCTTCATTCTCTGCCCAGGTGTAACTCTGATCCAGTAAGGTGAAACACTTCTGGATTTGGGCTAAATGCCACTAACACTGTTAGCAATCTTTTAAAGCTGTAAACTAGAATGACTTCTAGTCACTGTAGTCAAGGCAGGGGCTAACACCACTCTGCAGTACTGAGATCCATGTGAACTGAAAGCAGATGTATCTTAACATCTTTAATGTTAAATACAATCAGTTCCTTTTCCTAATCTTTGTGATAATGTAATTTATTAACAAGTAAAAACATTTACCATGGTAAGTAAGAACAGAAATAAACTGATAGCCTCTGTATCTAGTTTATTAAGCAAGGTGATAAAATGAGAAATACTCACTCTATTGCATACTTTACATATTTACATCATGATTATTTTTCCAGAGAATAAATATCTACTCTCTTCTCAAATATATACTGTCTGAAAGTATCTGGAATGTAAAACATATCCTATAATATATTGCTAATAACAATAATGTCATAAAAAATCTGAGGACTAGATACCATAATCCTTACTAGAAATGAGTTTGTCTCATGTCCAGGTTGATGAGAAAATGCTTTGTGTTCAGAGATACTCAATGTGGTGATTTTGTGAACTGCGTCCAAGAATAAAGCCCAAGACTGTTCATCTGAAAGATGCTGTAGCTATCCCATCTACTCCAATTTATATCAAAAATTGCTGTAGCTACCAGTGGATTTGCTCTCATTTATTATTTTTGTATTGCAATAATCCAGATATCTATCTGTGCATTAACAAAAGGTTAGCTTATATATCCCAGAACTCCTGTACCATAACATCATTTCACTTACTGACCACTTGCAAAGCAATATGTTGATGTACTTCTGTCCCCTCTATCCATGCTCACACACCACTGAGTGAAGCAGGGAGTCAGTAGTTAGCCCTAGGCCAGGACGGACAAGTTAAGATGCACAGATATATGTCTATATCTACAATGTAATGAAGAAAGAAGAATCCACGATGCCTGTGGCAGGGATACAACCTGTTAACAAGCATCCTTCTGTCTCAGACTTCATCTGTGCTTTGCTGGCCAAAGCATTCTGCTTATTTATGCTTCATTACATCTGGCAGCATTTGGGGAGGACAGTCCCAAAATGCAGAAACACTATCTCAGGATGCACGAATAGCTTTTGTATCTTATCAGACCACATCCCTTCATTAGTTTCATCCTACAGTTGATAAAATGGATGTACTAATGCGGATTCTCCCAGAGATCTTCACCCACACAGTTTGATGTATTGTTTGCCATTTTACTTCCAGTGATGCCACGTGACATCATCTGGTTCGTTTGTTATGGGGAACCCCTGAGTTAATATTCTAATATTATAGTTTGGGTGTTCACTGATTATATGTTCACTTCCATTTTTCTATTTCCTATTCATATCCAATCAGTGGACAGAATAAACGCTATATAATCTTAATACAGAACTGTGCCAATAGCAAATGCAAACAGTGAATCATATGTAAGTAACCTACAGAAAAATGTAATATACCAGCATTATGTCTTGAAAGAAGAGAATGATTCAATTTTTTAAAATATGTTTTAAAGTAATTTGCAAACAGGAAAACAAATGAAATGAATGTGTTGCCTTACTCGCTGTAGTCTCTGCTTTACACCATCCGAGAACAGAATTAAACCTATACACCTGAAACTTGTCTGTACTCCATCATTATTTATGTATTTAAAAAAAAAAAAAAAGTACATGTATTTGAATTCTCTAAGCTAAATGTATGGTGACCATCTCAATATTCGTTAAACCAAAACGTAACTTCCCTGTTCCTCCAATAACACCTGCAGGTTACTTCCCAGAGAAATACAATTACATCTACCATATTTTGGGGATTTAACGTACTTAGACAGCAGGCAGGACCTCATCTGAGCTTTCTTTCATGTCCGTGGCCTGGTCTGCCCTTCACAGCAATGAACAATATTTTTGCCTTCTATGCAAAAGCAAAGATTAGCTATGAAGCCACTACACTAGCGCTTTGAAAGCTAAGTGGTCATCATAGTGACAGACAGTCATTATAAAGTGAAATATTTTAAATGCACTTATTCTAGATATCCATAACTCTCATGTAAATGAAATAGCACTGTAAATTTTGCCTGAAAAGCAAATACCAAAAGGACATATGTATTTATCTACCTTATTACTGTTCTCTGTTTGGAAGTTTTGCTCTGGCTTCATGCTATTTTACGAGCCCATTGATTCATTACAGCTTTGTAAAGGACCAAAACCAACATATACAACATATACAGCTTAAACTGAGTAAATTCTTGCAGATCCATTATCTCATTTTGAAAGCTGGCTCCTATGTTGCAGTTATTCTGTGACCCACTGGACTTTTCTTGCCAATTATTGCATTGAGGGTAACTATTGTACGTCCTACAGAGCTGGAGTATGGATTATTCTCTCCCTTCTTTACAGACATCTCTTCAGACTGAACATCAGCAGTTTTTCCAATCTTTCCCCACATGGACATTTCTCTAGAGCATTTTCCCTTTCCTCTTCTCATGAAGGAGTGAAACTGGGGGCTGCCAGGAATTTTTCCCACTTTTCCTTCAATGTAAGCTCAAAGTAAAGAGATCCAAACACTCCCATGAGGTTGCTAACCTTACTTTTTCATACATTGTTAACTCTTAAATGCATTTGTGGCTTTTCTATGTAAGGTCAAAACATTTTTATAGCACAATATAAATGCTATAAACCTATATCTGGATAGTCAGCTAGATAAGAGTTATCTCTTTGAGACTCAGTGTGAATAGAAGGGAAGAAGGTATAGCAGTCAAAAAGTCTCTGTTACAGAGGACACTAACAAGATCATGTAAACATAAGCTTTAGTAGTGCACAATACTTGTCCCCTAATTAGTCCTTAACTAGAGCCACAAACTGTTCTTTGGGCCATTTGATGTGTTCTTTTTTGCCAAATGGCAGTGACCATTCTGCACTCGGGGAATGGGTTGCATTCCTCCTGCTTCTGAGGGATATTTAGTAGTTTGCTCCATTTGAGCATTGTATGGGATGTTGAGTCCCAGATGTTCCGTCTAAGAGCTTTGCTCATTCATTTTCTTGGCACTGTTTTGTTTTCAAGGCTATGAGGAACATCACGGGACATTCCTGTCACTTGCAGTGAATATAGAAATCTTGGAGACAGCACAGCAGCCCAAGTCCCTGCCCCACTAATGTTGTACTACATGGATAATAGTGGAGTTGATAAACCCAGGTCACAGGTCTCACTCATTTCCAGAGTAGGTAATGCAGTGTACTGTGCACACAGATCTCCCTGGCACTTGGGACAGTTCATATTCTTATACTGACCACAACTCTTGCTTCCTGTTGTAAGGTGGAATACTGTTTGCTTAATGTCAGCGAGGGCTAATTTTGCAAAATGGTCTGATTTGGAATGTCCTTTGTGATGGGCATTCATATGGCAAAGAAGGTTATTTGAGTAATACATTCTTTTCAATTTTTTTTTTGTTTTTGTTAATGACCATGTAACTATTATAAATTCTTTTCAGAACATGAAATCATAGTTTATGCATGGATATACTTATCTTTACCTATTTTATATGATTTTTCTTTTTTTTTTTAATTTAACACATGGAGTAAACTCACTTTTAAATACTGTGGGTAGGTAGCATGGTCACCTTGGAGTTAGCATGATGACTAACATCACTGTATACATCCCGAGCCTTGTACTTATGCAAGCTATGGAAGTCCTTTGCTCCCTTTAGAGTGTGACTCCTGTGCACTGAAGGTTCTGGTTTATGCTCCCTCCAGCCAGCTACTCAGCAATTCTCCTCCCCTCCATAATCAAGGTAAAGATAAATCACTTCTGTTTACACAGAAATTTACTGTTGTAGTGCCAGTAGCGTGACCTTTCTCCAAGCACATGCTAGACTTCCCCATTGCTTTTGAAGCAATGCAGAGTTACACATCAGCTGATTTGGGCCACCTTGCAATCAGAACACCGGTCACATCCCTCCTAGATATGAAGGACAGGGGATGAGTTTGGACTGAAAAGCCAACAGGCTGTGACCAGCTTAAAATACACCTCTTTTGTCACTTGCAATTATATTCCTTCATGAAGCCACACTGATCCAGTGGTATTTAGAGGATGAGTTACATGCCTTTGCTCTTATACACAAAGATTCAGAAGAAGAAAAAATAGGAAACCTTCAGGGAAAAAACAACAAAGATATTTTTCCTACTCATTTTCCCTTGTGTGGCTATTAGGAAAGTGGTTTTCTTACAGTCACCCTCAAAAGCAGTCTGCTACCACTTGGGAGATATTTTCCAAATCCTCTTTCTCATCCTTTTCAAACCTTAACCTGTCCAGCCAATAGATAAATCTCTTTTAGCTCCTGTATTGTTTATGTGCCTGAAACAGCAAAGGCACATTCCCAGAATCATTCCAATCACAGGATATGTAAGGCAAGCAGTATACTGTTTAAACATCACAGTGTAATAATACTAATAAAAGCACCCAACCAATAGTTATCCCAACCAATATTGCTTGTTTTGAAGCACATCATCTCAGTAATCTTACTTCACTGAACCGCTTGTGATTGAAAAGACATCAGACCATAGACATCAGTGCTGAAACGGTGTCACTCGCACATTTGCATTTAGATTCTGTCCTCATCCATCTAACAAAAAGAAATGCTTGCATATTTTTGACAATGATAAATTGTGAGACTTTGAAGAGAGCATAGACTTAGTTACTCTTTTAGAAAATCACATCCTGGACAAATATCTGCATGACACAGGGGATTTGACAGGGAGCACAGGCAGCAGCAAATGAACAGCAGCAAGGCTGGCAAGTAACCTCATTTCACTTCCCTTCCCAGCTACACTGAAGGTTATCACAGGTCTTGTGTTCTCAGAGGACAGTAGAAATAGGAATATCACCTACAGCAGACCAGATGAGGATAGGCAGTAAATGAACTTCAAGACTCATGAAAAACATTTAGTCTCCTTAATTTCTGCTTACTGTTTCACAATTTGAATTAAATGGCTCAGTTATGAAGATGAGAAGCGGTTTGGCAATCCATGATAACAAACTAATGACCTCCTGAAATAGTGCTGGCCAGAAATTTTCCAATCAAGATGTCCATATGTTGATTCTGATGTTTTTTTCCCCTGAAATATCTCAGTCTGATAATCCTTCCTCAAATGTAAGGTGGGAATAATAAACAAAACTAGACCCAATAACTCAGCCCATTCCTTTCAGGCCAATGCTCCCCAAAACTGTAATTTCACTTGAAGATTAAAACAGTAAAAAGACACTTTTGTTAAAAAAATTCCTGACCATCCTGGTGTTCAGCATTAGTTCTTTTGATCCCACATAATCAAAACAAAACTAAAAAAAAAAAAAAGAAAAAAAAGAAAAAAAAACACCACAGAAAGACAGATTAGAGTCTAAATTTACAAATAGCTTGATTCTCTATAATTGGGTTTTGTGTTATATCTCATCATCATCACAATCAGTGGCCCATAATACATTTTTCTTGTTATTTGTGTATCATGTATCTAATATAAAAAATGTGCAGACACTACAGAATATATCAATCAACTAGAAAGAAGTGACAAACATCTTCAGTCTGGCCAATTCCCCTCCCAGGAGAACTCTGATTCTTGAGTACATCTCTTTGCATTTGCACTGTTGAGGATAAAACATGATGTGCATTGGAGAAACAAATATTTACATAACATATATGTCCCAGTGGTTATACACAGTATCTAATAAATGTGGGTTCCAAAACAATAATAGCTTCAATTTGCTTTTTGACAGCTATATTTCTATAAAGAAATATGCAGCCATTAAGACTTTTGGTAGCAGGTGATAAGCAGCAATTTTATTCCATTGCAAGGAAAACGTGGTAACCATTTCAGGGCAGTCCCAAGATAAAGCTCATAAGAGTATTTGTTAACAGGAATATTCTCAAGCCATTACAGCAGATATGCCTTCCCTATCCCTGATAATGGTTGACATAACGGAAATTTCTTCACGGCACAGATGGTTTTTTACACTGACTCTTCTCTTGCTTTCACCAGAACTAACATGAGGTCAGTGGACTTACTCATGAGTTAACGTGGTTACATATCATAGGAGAAACGTTTTAAGGATTTCTTTTCTGTCATTACCTGACACAGAAGTTAAGCTATGTAGTTAGTTTCCTTGTTAAAAAAAAAAAAATACAACACAAAGCTCTCTATCTAGCTACAGAGATAGGGGCCTTTTGAAAGTCATTTGGTTTATGACCTGGATAAGTTCCAGAAATTCCTCTCAAAACAGAGCATCTATATTAAACATCCATATGTAAAGAAGAAAATAAAATATAATGTAGTTAGTATATCATTTTTAACAAAGATATCTCATCCATCTCTCACAACTTTCAAAGATGATCATCTTCAGGGGAAAACTCAAAAAGCATGGGCAACATTCCCAATCGATGCATACAAACTGGTTTATACCAGGTCATAACATAGGCCCAAACTGCCTTTTCTGTAAACATGGGCACAGGGAATCCCTGAAAATGTGACAAGGCCTGTGAACTGTTATCCTTTACCAATACTGCAAAAGTCACAACTATGACCATTAGTGAGCTCTGAGAATGAGAAAAGAACATTAATAATGAGAAATCCATTACAAAGGCAACTACACTAACTTTTCCACCTAACTGCCAAACAAGGAATAAATCTGTATTTAGAAAATATCATTGATACAGTGTTAATGAAACAGAATTATTAACAGCCAGCTAGGAAGTTGTCATTCCATGAACCAGAGAGGACAGATCAATCAATTTTTAATTTGAATGGCTAAAGTCAGGCAGCTAAATCTGCATGTGGACATGCCTTGCCAGTAACAATAATAATATTTTCAGTGCTCAAAATCATGCAAAGTAATGGGGTTACTCATACAAAAACAAAATGAGTACATAAGTAAATTGTGGATGGATCAGAGCCATAAATGTTTGGGTCGGTGCTTCTGTGTTTCAATACATAAAACTACTGCAAAAATTTGAGCTGTACCTGGCAGTACTTCCATTTTGATGATGACAATAATAATAATGATAATAATAGCTTCTTGTTCTGCACAAAGGTAAAAACCAAAGCTTTCTTTATATTTTCAAGCAACAAACTCCTCTGGTCCCCAAAACTACTCAGAAAGCCTCATTTCAGAAAAAAACTGTAAACAGGGGATTAAAGTAGCTGTCATGGTCAAATCTTGCTTTACCTTCTTCATAAATAGTTTCAAAAACTCTTCTGTTGAAGAATTCCAAATCACTTTTACTCCATTTCCTTCGCCAGTCAACCTTTCAATCCTGCTTCTCACTGTATACAATTTACAGTCTAATTACTACAACAAATATGTATTGAGCTAACTTTCAGCTCCAACAATCTCAATTTTCCTAAGGTGTCACTTCCCTTCATCAAAATAAAGACTGTTGTTTCATTCAGAAATATTACTAGCCCATTTTATATGACAAAATCTAAGGCACCATCTAACCTTTTTTTTTTGGCCTTTCCCTGCAAATCGCCACATTTGCTATAACAGTCACAGTGACCAGATCACACAGCAACAAAGGCAGTCAATAGTATTTTTCTAAATGCTCCTAAAGGTTCCCAAAATAATCTGCAATTTTTTTTTTTTGGGGGGGGG
>VXAA01001019.1:1674204-1733113 GCA_013399115.1 Anseranas semipalmata
AAAAAAAAAAAAAAATTGTTTTCCTGTGTCCAGATGGAAGCTCAGGTGTTTTAATTTGTGCCCATTGCCTCTTGTTCTGTCAGTGGGCACCACTGAGAAGGGTCTGGCTCTGTCTTCTTCATTCCCTCCTGCCAGATATTTATATATATCGATCGTATTGATCCCCTCAGAGCCTTCTCTTCTCCAGCCTGAACGCTACCAGCTCTCTCAACCTCTTCCTCATATGAATGATGTTCCAGTTCCTTATTTAAGAAATAATGTACATAGAAAATGGAGGATTCAAGGGGGAAAAAAAAAAAAAAAAGAATTTGGGGCATGATTAAACATTACCATGAAGGCTGTTCATATAGGGGTTCTTTGACTTTATGCAAATTATTTCAGTTACACACTAAGCATCAACAAAGCACAAAAAAAAAAATTAAAAGGGAAGAAAAAGGAAGAGTGATTTTCTTCACTTGCTAGTGCTTGAATATTCTACACTGCTGCTCTATCAAAACATTTTATTCACAGTACATCAGGGGCAGGGTCTAGGTGAGTAATATCTGGAAGGTAGATACATAGAAAGGCGATTTGTTGGAGGAAAGTAGGAAAAGTTTGTCCCAGTACTTGACACACATACATATTCATAAGTATTTTTCTGAAGCCTTTTGTGTGGTTAGATAATATACATGTGAAGGAGTGAGATCTCAATAAGCATTCTATGCACAGCTAACTCATTTCTACCAGCACTAAGATCAAGCTAAACTTTGGTCAGTCTGTTGAAGAAGTGAACTTTTTTTCTGTGTATTTAGCACACGAGGAAGGCCCAGATGACCTCCCATTAAAGTTAGGGAGCTATGAGGAATGTCTAGAAGCTTTACTCCACAGAAAAGAAAAAAAAAAAAAAGGAACAGAACTGCCTTTTCTATAGGTAAGTTGTGCTTTCCAGCTCTCTGTTTTCCTTCTCCATCTTCCATATTTCTGCCTAAGGTAGCTTCCACCCAAATGACAAAATCAAGAATTTGCATATCTATTTTTGCAGGGAATGTAACTGAAGTATGAGACCTTAAGCTTTTACAAATTAATGCCTTTCTTTTGATGTCAGCGGGGGAAACTGTTTTACATCAAATGAGGAATGTCTTTTTCACCCATCTCTATCTCATGACTCCAGAAGGTGCAATTCTGTATGTAATTTGGAAAACATGCTAATGTTAGAACTACAAAACATTCCCAGAGAACAGATCTAATGTAGAATGGAAAAGGGATGAATGTTAGCTCCTAGAAGTATAAAGTATCAACATAGATAGTCCAGTTCGAGGAGTAGTGTCTGTTTAAAGAATGTGCTTTTCTAAAATGTTTGCTGTTCCCTCTATTTGAATCATACCTATGATAATGAATTCCCCAAACCAAGTCAGTAACATTCATCAGTTGACTCTGCTGCCAGTTTGGATGGTGTCAAAATAGTCCCAGTTTTTCATTAAGACATAGCATATGATGATACAACATGCAAATGCTGCCGCAGTACAGCTTGCTGCATGGATGGAATGAACACAGTTTCAAAACTAACGTTAATGTCTCCAAAGCAAGAAAGTAAATAAAACACAGAAAAGACACTTCATATATACATATATATATGTGTATATTTATATATAATTTATTTATATATAATTTATTTTATATATATATATATTTATATATGTGTGTGTGTACATATATGTGTGTAAATATATACACATATATGTACACACACATACAGCTGAACTAAGAAATAGAATGACCTATCCCTCAACTTCATTAAGTATTTTGTTGAAGTTATATTTACAGGTAGGGACAGAGAAAATATTTTCACTAAATGAAGGTTTTCAAAACTACTTCTCTGCTCCACAGGAATTACTGGGTATCATTCCATGGCAAGTGCCATATGCAGAAGGCCAATAGATATGATCAGATAAGTCAATTTCAGTCTCAAAACCAGAGGATACCACAGAGACATTGGCATAGCAGCACTGTTTCAAGCTCCTCTTCCATCATATTATACTTCTCCACACTACTTGCTAGTACGATATGTCCAGCATTCTGAGATAAACATATCAATTTCTAAAGCTAGTAAAATAAATTCACGCAGCTGCCCCCAAAAACATACATATTAAATAGGATGTGAAATTCTGAAAGACTAGAGAGTTGTAATTCTACTTAGTATCTTCTAGCACTGATACCAATAAAACAACATCCTACCATCAAGACAAAGGGTACTAGTCGGAGTAGAGCTACCCGAGTTTGGTTGCATAAGGAAGAAGATACTGGAAGCAAGCAGGATTTCCCAAGCCCATCATTCTTCCATATTTCTGTTAGAGTTTCTCTGTGTAAATGGCAATACAGAGACAATCAAGAAAGTCAAGAGAGATTCATTAAATGTATTAATATATACATTAAATCACATAACTTGGATGAAAACTACGTTATCACAAACAAAGGCTTCAGAATAAGAGCACCAGAAGTTTAATTACACTTTCCAGTTAATAAGTCTTAATTTTACTGAATCACTGGACCCATCATACCTACTCTCAAGAATCTGGAATGAAATTGAACCAGCATTTTCTATATAACTGCCTTTTTTTTCCCCACACACAGATTACCCCACTTAAGGCCACAGAAATATTTGTAGGAATATATTGTCATTCATGCCTAGTGAGACTCTTAGACCACTATGAGTTTGCTTATTCAGGCCTGAGCCAAGGTACTGTTTTATATGAAAATGATCCTAAGAATCTGCTTGGTTTTACAAATCCATTTCCTGTCTCCTCATTGGGATCCATGTCCTAGAAAAATAGATCACTGTTATTTTTTAGTCTTAGAAATTAAGCCATTTCCAGATTCTATTCCAACAGCATATTTATTTTTTGGCTTTTAATTTCAATATTAAATGTAGGTGTATAATGTCGGTACAGTGTACAGGGTAGGTTTCTGAAAGAAAAATCCAGAGAGGTACGAATGCAATCAATTTGAAACTGTTGCTTGAATGGAGGCTGTTGGTCCTTCTCTTACAACATTAACCTTTCTATAAAATGCTATTTTGCTGTTGTATTTGTCCTGATTTCCTCTGGGATAAACTTCTCTGAGTGTACCACAAGGTATCAAGCATATAAAAGTCTACCAGATCATGATGAAAGGCTCAGCATCCCAAGGCTCATTAAACTCTGATGTTGTTGTTTGAGGTTCCCTGGGACTGGAACTTTTCCATGGTACCAGAATATCCTTGCTCTGATAGAGAAGCATTACACAGCTCTTTATTTTGGGAATGCAGGCTTTAAGACCCTTTCTTTTTGTACTAAAAAATTGACTTTCATATTTTCTATTCACATTGAAGTCTGTTGCCTTCCTAGTGGATGTGGACAAATGGATTGTAGGAGAGAAACACCTCCCATATGTCCTGAATTTCAGTTTAGTGAGAATGTAATTTGTTCAGCTTTGGTATGGTCTCAGCTGGAATACTACATCCAGCTTGGGAAGCAATGATAACGATGAATGACTACACAAATCAGCGTTGGTTAGTCTGAAGAAAAACTGAAGTGTTAACAGTCTTAAAAAAATCTAAAATTGCTGCAGAGAGGAAGTACCTGTTCTACTTGTTGAATACAACAAGAAGCTTTATATTTAAAATACTTGAATAAAGATCCAAAATAGATGTTAAGCAAAATTTTTTAACAGTGAAACCTTGGTTCACTGGCAGTTCTTGAAATCTTCAACTACAGAACAATGTTGAGAAAGTGTCTGGCAGGAACAATATGGATTGCCTCAAAGAGGAACAAGCAATTGTTATCTCTACTTCCCTTCCACATCTTATTAGCAGCGGCTGCCTCCCATACTCCCCAGGGTGGAATCATCCATCTTTTATACAGTCCTCCCAGTTTGAAACTCCAATTTATTTGATTCCAATGTTATCTTTCTTTTGAATGATATTATGAAGTTGTCTTTACATTTTGCTTCTATGGTATGAATAGGATTAAAATATGCATAAATCGGCAACTGCAGTACTAAATACATTCCTTCTACCAAACAGCTATGAAATTCAGTTGCTCCTTTTAGTTTAGCAGATGCAGAAACTCATGCGTATACAGATATCCAAACCTTTGCTGAAGTTTTCAGAAAGCACTAATAAAGTTATGTATTTATATGCCTGTTCTTTTGGTTTCCTCTGTTTCACACTGTCTTAAAACAGGAAGCCCCATTTTTCAATAAAGTCTAGGTGGCAGATAAAGAACTTTAGATTATATTTTGACCAAGTTATTCAGAGTTACTATTCATCTAGGCCATGCTTGGAGAGAGCAAAGCAAAATAGAAATCCCAGAAATGTATTATTATATTGTTTATATAAAATTGTAACATAAAAAAAAGTGATCAGAAAGATATGGGTTTTAGAGGCTATTTTTGATTCAATATACATTAGCATGAATCTTTCAGTCAACAGAAATAGTGATACATTAAAATACCAAGTATACCTTGATATATATATATATATATATATATATGTTATATATATTTTTATGATATTTTAATAATGATAGACTTGATATATATATCAAATCACTTCCAAATTCCATTGTGGTCAGATACTCATCTATGAAAATCATTTTACTTCCAGTGATTTCAAGGAAGTTATTCCATTTAAACAAGATGAAAATTTGTGTCCTTAATTCTATTGAGCATGTCCCCTTATCTTGAATAAGGGTGTTCCCCAGGTATAAGCTAGAATTCTGCCATGATGATCCATAAACAGGAAAAAATATGTTTTAAGACATTCTTGAAAGGGTCAATGATTAAACTGTCTGCTGTGTGAGCTTTTCCTTCAGCTTCTGTTTCTCTTGCTTTATTCAATAGCCCCTCTCCTCCCCCCCTTCCCCACAAAATTTTATGTTCCTCCACTCCAAATTATCCTCAACTGAAATGAAAATAACACAGAGAAATTGCGCAAAATTAATTTCAGGAGTTCTACCAAACTCAGTAAGATTTCACTGGGGGTAAACCTGGCCCATTGAGTTGAAAGAAGGCTTTGACTCTGAATTTACTCTTTTGTCTTCTGAAGATTTACCAATGTAGTTCCACTATACTTAGCTTTTTTGTTCGGCAAAACTACTTTTTTGTATTACCACTCCCTGTAAAGAAAAACACAGTGTCATGATCACAAGCCTCCATTTTGACTTCATCTTTACTCATCCCTCGGTTCTCTCAGCCAGAAATATAGCTGGGCAATTTATTTATCTTTATATGCATAGTATGATTCAGATACTTAAAAGTCCCCAAACTGTTCAGGTGCTGGTGCTTTGGAGCACCAACTAAGGAGCCAAAGGTTCTAACTGACAAAGATAATAGCTGAAAAAATCTTAGTTAAAGAATTAAAAGTTTAAAAAAAAAAAAAAAATTTAAGACTTTTCATCAACTTGCAGCAGGTACTGTACATTAAACATCCTTTCTCTGTGCTAGGTATTATTCTATTAATAGCACATACTTTAACTATTCTAACATTAAAGTAAAGATAAATAAGAAAAGTATCATGGACAAATTGAGACTGTAAAACATTGCATAGCCTATTGACACAGATCTTGGTATTTTTCCCTCTGAAAGTTTTGAAGTTTTATATTCAGTGACTTCAAAATCAAAAAGTTTACAAACCACTGTAAGATCTAACAAGTACTAAAAATATATATATATATATATTTACATTTTTAAAATTTTTCTACCCTAAGGTAGCAGAGGTGAATTTCTCAAAGAAAGACATGAGATGCAAGATAAACTGCTAGAGGTATTTTTACTAAGTAAACAAGTATTTTTACTAAGAACAACAATAACTAATTAGTATGAGAATAAATCTAAGCATAAGGTTTGATAACTTACTCAAAATCTAATGTCCAACTTTGCCTTCAGGAGTGGACGATGCATATATTCTAAGAGAATATCAAATTAGCAGTCCTTAAATAGGGTTTAAAGTAATTGTTGAGTAATTGAACAGTGTTTAAAGTAATTCTTAACTTTCTGCAGGTAAATTACAAAACACAATAAATTCAGTGCATTTTAAGTACATGCAATGGAGATACTTGTTTATCTGACTACAGAGCTCCACCTTCTTCCCCCCCACCAAAAAGGGTTCGACTTTTTTTTTTCTATTCCATACAAAACTCATGAATACAGTGGAAATGCTAATGACAAATTTCATATGAGATATTCATCTTTAATTCTCACTATGTTGTTGGCTTTTACTGAAAATTGTTCCATAGCTTTTTTCTGTTCCAGTAAAGAGTTTAGGTTATAGTTTAGGTTATATAGACAGTGAGGACAAACCGGAACTTCACCTTTCTTACCCACGATGAGCTGAAACTCAGATTTGTATGGTGTGAAACACCTGTAACTTAGATCACCTCACAGGCACTAGAAGCATGCTGCCTCTATTTAATTGCATTGCAGGAACCACACTCCCATCTGTGGAAGAATGAAATTACTGCAAGGAGTTGAAAAGAGGTTTGCAATAAATCCTGGAATGCTAAAGTAGCTATGTTGCCAGTTACTTCAGGAAAAACTTCACACCATTTTAGCTGGAACAAGTCATGATTAGAGGACACCGTGTTTCCACCAAAGTTACCAACTACCGTCAGTGCTACTTCATGAAATTTCCTTGCTCTACTTATGAGATCATTTACATCTTTCCTTGTTCCTTCACCTATTAACTCAAAATTCCTTTTTTTCTTAATTAGTTATCTAATTTCATTGATGCTGTTTATCAATTATTATCAAATATAAATGTGTACAAGTTCTTCCCTGTCAGTGAAATGTTCCATTTTTCTAGATATTGATGTAATATCTTCTCTAAGTTGCAAAACTTCTTCTGTACATAGTAATATTTGATGTATCTCACCAAAACCTCTCAAACTCCTTAGCAAATTTCAGATTTACTTTACTGATAAATATTTTCTGTCAGGGAATCATTACAATCCTGATGCATGAAATATTTTTGAATATTTAAGCCCCTCCCTAAGTATAGAAGACAAACATAAGCTATAGTGCAACCTTTCTCTATCTCCTCCTATACCCTCTTTGTTTGCAATGAGCAGTTGGTGCTGTCTCTTTTGCTGACTTTTCACCTTCTGAAATATCTGAATACTAAACAGAATAATTTTAGACTTTTGTCGGACTACCTTGTTTTTTTTATACCGGCCTAATTAACTTCTCTTCAGTCTGCATTACTTAACAGTGCCTCCCCTAAACTCCTTCTGCTTCTTTTGTATTACGTAAATGATGAGCTTTTTTTTTTTTTTCTTTATACACACTTTAGTTGTGAAGAAGAGCAGAAGGAAGAGCTTTGGTGAATAGCATAACCGTTTTGCTCTTGGATATTTATCTTCACATTTTATGTCATATTTGACTCTTCTGTGTCAGCCAGTATTTAAAACTTTCCTGTTTGTATTTTACCTTCTTCATAGTCAATATTAGCTCCTTCTTTGTTAGTCCCATTGATTTGGAAAACAGTTCTAGGTATTAAAAAAAAACATTTGAAACTGCATGAAAATATCTCTAGAAATTATTCTGTTGACATATTCTGTTTTCAGTTGAGGTGATGTGATTTTGGCCTGGTTCTCCTTTTTCTTTTTTTTTAATTTCTTCTTTTGGAAATTGTTGTGAAAGGAAATAATTACACATGTATTTGCTCTTGCAACTTAATCACTATTTGAAAATCATAATGCTCTGTTAGGGATACCATAATCACCATCAGAAAATAGCAATGATGTTAAATAATCATTACTGTATTCTTGTTGTAACAATTCATTAAGGGTATAAGGAGATGGTTGATTATACATTCTGCTCCATCCCACTGGGATGAAGAAACATCTTGCTGTGTATTGAGTTCAACACAGAAAGGAGTACATGAAGACAGAGGAAAATCATGGCTGCTGACTCGTTCTTCCTTACAGAACGAATGAAGAAATGGTAAAACCACTGCTACATTCCTCCTGTTCAAGACCCTTATTGAGCATTGGTGGGAGGATATGGTCACAGGAGAATATAGGGTCTATGCTCTGCACATTAGCTCTGTTTTTTTACATGTCAAGACAGGCCTTTGTCAAAGCTTCCTTGCACTTGATAATCCTTTAATCAGAAAAAAATAGATGGGAAAAGCAGCCTGAATTTAAAAATGAGCCTTCCATGAATATATTTAACCCGTTTCAGATTGTATGCTCTGTGTGGAGGCCCAGGTTTCTGATGATTATTTCCATCACCGAGTGTTTTGAGATGAACTGTACTAACCACCCATCATGGTAATCCTTAGTACTTCTGAAAGTGCAATTCTCCACTAGTCTGTAAAGTCTCCCGATGAAGTAGGAGAGGGATGGATTATCTTGAACTGTTAACTGTAATATGGGACAAACAGGATAATAGATGTTCTATTATGTCACAAAATAGGAGCTACTTTGAAAAGATAAATTGAAAATGAAAAAGTAAATAACCATAAAGTAAACTTTAAAGTTAATTTTAGTCAATTTATTTCTATATATAAAATAGATATGTATTCATAAATATATAAATTAAGTAAATGCAAATCCCTATGTGTGGACTAAAAAGTAGAAGATTTTGAATACACAGAATTTCATTTATAAGGACTGATTTTCAGTATTGCTGATTTGCTGCAACTCTTACAGGGTTTTAGTAGATCTGCTAAACACCTCTGAAACTGTAGGCTTATGATTTTATTGTCTGTGCAGTCTCTCAGGAGCTTAAAAGCAACTGATACCAGTGACAGCATTCAACAACACTGCAGACTAAAACACTCTTGCCTTGCAAAGCAGGTGCAAGG
Source organism: Anseranas semipalmata (assembly GCA_013399115.1). NCBI lineage: Eukaryota > Metazoa > Chordata > Aves > Anseriformes > Anseranatidae > Anseranas > Anseranas semipalmata. The sequence goes on from VXAA01001019.1 coordinate 1,683,026, forward strand.
AATACTTGAGCCAATAAGCAATATTCAGAAGTGAAACAAACAGATAGTAAGCAAAAGACAGAAGGAAATGAATCTGACCTTGCAGTTACAAAGGAGCATATTTGGACCAAAAAGACTTCTTAAAGTTTCCAGCTAGCAAGCACCAGCACCTCTTCCTGTGCACTTAGTTCATGGCCCAGTTACTCCACGTGGACGCTCAGCACAGGGCAGCACAGGGTTGGTTCGCCCGCAGGAACAACAGTAACATAGTTCTAGAGGGGCTGTGGGGGGACACAGTTGAGAGGGATCATTTGGCAGCTGGATCCAGCCCCAGCAATCATGAAGCATCTACACAGTCTGTTCCAGAAGAGCTCACAATACAGCTACTCTCTCTATATTCAACCCCACAGGCCATAAGACAACATATGATGACAACTTTAAGACCCGCAAGAAAGGCAAACTGTAACGCACTAGTGGAAGAGAGTATTAAAAAAAAATAATAATAATCAGGACCATTACCTAAATTCTATAATAATATGGGAAGCAGGAACTTGGTAAGTCTGCTAGGACACATTTCATAAACCATATTAGGTACAGAAGCAATTGTCCATACTGTGCAATCCATGCTAATTTGCAATAAAGTATTTCTGACTGCAAAATTTTCTCAAGAATCAGTTTTAACCAATTTTTCAGCCATTGAACATTTCCTTAGTTACAACAGAAACAGAATTAAGCTAATTCTTAGAATCATTTCAAAATTCCCCACTATCAACTTCTGCCTCTAAAAACAAGATAAGGGAAATATGGAGATTTTTCATAATACATGTAATTCAAATAAACCAAACAATTGCATGTAATAAAAAGATATATCAGACTCTCATGGAAAGATTTATTACCTTCCTTACAATTTACATTCCTTAATAAAAGAATTTTTTGCGGACTATTTTAAAATTCCTGAGAATTTCACAGGAGATATGGTAAACACAGGGTAATGCAAATTTAGTCAATGGATGAACTTTACTATAATGTCTAACAAGTGTACAGACAAATGGTTGTATGAAAAGAAGAAAAAATGTATTTTTTTCTGAAATGGAAAGAAGCAAGGAAAATTAGATTGTCTAATCATCTCTCAAATCATATTAAACAGAACCTTATACAGAAAACATTTCAATGGTGAAACACTCTCAACCTGTGCTAGTTTTTCTTGCATCCTAAGAATTTCCCAGCAGGAAGCACTGCTATAGTCACAATCTCCACTGGATTGTTCTTTAACTTGGAATTAGTGGACCATGAATGTATTCTAAGAAAGTTCAGGACACCATAATTTTACAACTTGAGTTATAGAGAAGATCAGACAAGCTAATTTAATAAACCATGGTTGACCAAGGGAAACCAGCTGATATAATCTTTTTGGATTTCAGCAAAGCTTTCAATACTGTTTCTCATAGTGTCCTTCTGGACAAAATGTCCAGTATACAGCCAGACAAAAACATAATGTGATGGGTTAACAACTGGCTGACAGGTCAGGCTCAAAGGGTTATAGTAAATGGGGTTACATCAGGCTGGCGGCCAGTCACTAGTGTGGTTCTCCTGGCCTCCATTTTAGGGCCAGATCTCTCTAATGTTTTTATAAATGATCTCTGCTCTCTGGTGACAGCGACAGGACCTGAGGGAACGGCATGGAGCTGTGATAGGGGAGGGTCAGGCTGGGTGTTAGGAAAAGGTTCTTCACCGAGAGGGTGGTCGGGCACTGGAACAGGCTCCCCTGGGAAGTGGTCACAGCACCGAGCCTACCAGAGTGCAAGAAGCATTTGGACAACCCTCTCAGACACAGGGTCTGATTTTTGGGTTGTCCTGTGTGGAGCCAGGAGTTGGACTCGATGATCCTTGTGGGTCCCTTCCAACTCAGGATATTCTATGATTCTATGATAACTGGATCTGAAAAGGCTGAATTTCTGCTACTATCTGCAAAGTAGAGGATTTCCACAGAATAGTGGTATAATCAAAATATTTAATAGTCAGTGTGTTGAAATCGTGAGAACACGAGAAAAGGAATCTTGTAGATCCTTGTCAGCCAGCACCCACATGTTCTGAAGCAGAACCTCTATAGATTTCCTCTCTGTGCTTTGTAGCTTGCCAAATCTCTTTCTGTGGGACAGGATAAAGCCACTCTGCACCTCACCAAACTTATCAGAATCTTAAGAAATATTGAAATGCTCTGGAAAACAATTACCTTTTTTTCTCTGCCCAGCTCTATCTAATCTTTAATTTTTTTCTGGGAAGATGAAAGTATATTGCAGGCTTACCTAAATTCCCTAAATTTCTTATTTACTTTGGTTAAAAAAATGGGGGTTGTTTTACAGATGCTTGAGTAACTGGATCCACAATTTTTGATTGGTTGACAGCTACTTTACACTCCCACCTACCCATCATCTTGAGCAGTTTAAGGAAACGTGTGGTATTCAGAAAGAACAAGCATCCATTTTGCAACAGGCAGTGTAAAACACCCTGTAAATATTTTTATTAAATGTCATTACCCACATTTCCTAAAAATGCAATAAAATACTTTTTATATGTCTACATTATTTTACAAAACAGAGTAGTTTTAGCATTGGCAGAGAAGAATGTAAGACTCCCCACACCACCCACAGCAATGTGACTCAGTATAATTACAGAGACATCACTAGTACTGTTGAGAAGGTATTCACTTGCCATGTCTATCTAATTACTGGCTTGCATACTATGACTGTCAGCAGTGCTGCCAGTTCGTGTGATTATGACAAAATGGTGACCTTAGTGTGTGGACAACTGGCCTCAGACAATTGGCTTATTTTATATACATTCAGGAATAGCTATCAGTAACGGTTATTTCTGTTAATTTAGTCTTAAATTTGAATTTGCTAGAAAAAAAAAAAAAAAAAAAAAAAAGGCAATAACAGCAGCATACTCTGACATCTCTAAAACATATACTCCTCCATGAGTACTGGGCGGGGTGAAAATCAACATTGCACCATATGATTAGTTCTACATGAGGTTTTGATGTTTTGGGGTCTTTTTCCTTCCCGCTCCTTGCTTAACATACATTTCCATGCTGCCTAAATATACAGTCCTTCGTCTCTGTGTGAAAGCACATTCCTGGCTTTGTAATCATTTTTCTACCACTTTACTTCCTCTATATGAAGTAAGAGCCTGTGATTCATAGATTAGGAGTACAATAGAGTCTCAGTAGATTTTAGAAGAAATAAATAATCTTGTCTGGAGTCCTGTGTTGCTACTGCCAGGGCCTGAGCTAATCAGTTCAAACCTCCTTGCAAACTCTGCAGTTAAGTGTCCATGTTCCTTATTGGACCTCAGCACCTCTGTGCTGTGATACGCTATCTGAAGGAATTCCCTAATCTGCAAGAGACCATATGGGCGTGCCTTTGAGCTGGACATGTATTCAACATTATGAGAAGGGAATGTCTTAACAACAACAAAAGTCAAGTCTACAGGGTTGAGAACTGATAGGAAGGACTGAAAAGCTGATTGGAAGGACTGGAAGCTGAAAAACAACTGAAACTTCAATCCTCTGGGTACAAAACCAGGGGAGAAATTAATTTTCAAAAAAGTAACTTCGTAAATAAATTGCTTTAGTACATTAGTATCTGGTGAATGGGTGAGCTCACTGACATTCTTAATCAAACAGGAGCTGGGTCACACATGAAAGGAAACCAACGCTCACAACTAGTAGTACCCTTAGGAGAAGTCCTCAGTCTGAAACTTGAGAATGAAATATCTGTCATTCTTTGCAAACCCATAGGACAAGTGAAAATAAAGACTTCAAAAAACATTCTTCCTTCTCTCTATCTCAACAGAGCAAAATACATTTTATTCTACCAGTCACTGCTCACAAGTTTAAACTATGGTGCAACTATAAATTTACAGAAGTTTTTTCTTAGTCCTGCAACCCAATGTGCTTGCCCTTTCCTTGTTCAGTTCTACAGAATTTCTCATCCTTTACTTTCTTTTATGATTTCAAAGGTAGCACAGAATTTCAGTTTCCTGACTGCCTCTCTGATGCATGTAAAGAATAGGACAGCTTCTAATTAAAGTCAATTGTAGCATGAAGCCTGACCCCTCAAGGTCACCCCAGCAGACACATCACTCATACCTTGTGTTGCAGCAGTTGGGCTTCTAAAGCACAGCTTTCAGGAAGTTTCCTTTTGTAATGGTATTGGACATAGTAAATATTTGGATACACTAATTAGAAGTGACTACAGCTAACTATAAATACACATTTCTGAATCATGCGACGCATATACAAAAAGGTATGACGCACAGTGTTTGTAATTGTGCAATGGCAGAGTTCCTAAGCATCTCTGAGTACTGGGTAGGATGTGTGTGAAATTCTCACCTCCCACTATCCTGTCTTACACGTTCACTCCAATCCTTACAGGAAAAGCAAGAGTCTAAGTATGGCAATAGTGAAACTATCAAAGCCCATACAAGTCCATAAACGTTTTTCAGGACAAAAGGATTAACAAATAGAAAAGCCACCACAAGTCAGGTGTCTCAGGCTCTGCAAAACATAGCACTGAAAATGTTTGTATCTGTAGTAATTTCCTTCCCCCAACACAAACTTTAGAATCCTACAAGTAAACTAAGTTTAAATACATGAGTTACAATGCAAGCTGACTTCAGCTGAGGGGTGGGAGAAAAAAAAAAAAAAGGAAAAAAAATGAGAGAGAGAAAGAGAGGGAGAGAACCTTGCTGTTGGTACACGCAAGGTAGCCCTATTCACCCACCTACTAAAGAAATAACTGTTCCTAAAATCAACACATTTGATCATCTTTCAGTCCAGGTCCTTCTGGAGCAGTGTAAGATTGCAGTGTCACATGGGTGCTACTCAGGGACACACTGCATTCGAGTTCCCCTTCCCTGACATGCTGAAGAGTTGAGAAGAGCACTCCTCACTGGTCTGCTACGAGATACCACTCAAACCACTTCATCCCTCTCTTCCCCTTCCTGCTCTTTACTTTTTTATAGAGACAAAGAGTATCTGGGGTATTCATTCATTCTGTCCCTCCAGTATAATCCACTTAGGATCTATTTAGTGCTGTAGGGGACAAATTTGGTAGGACTGCACAGCTGTGTGGATATAGACAATATTCCCCGCTATTGTCTCCCTCATCTCGGATTGCTGCATAAATTTCAGAGAAGCAGAAGGAATTTCTCTAATCCTAAATAATGCTAATACATGTAAATAGCATATGGTTTTGTGTTTTCTTTGTTAAATAAACTTGCCAACCCTGTGTCTCTTTAAATGCCTCTCTCAGATGGTACCAATTCACTTGTATGTTAAAAAGAATACACTGGTGTACTAATAACAAATTAGCATATGAATACCAGTTAGATTATAAGAGATTAACATAAAATCAAATTGCAAAAATCTGGAATGCACAAAAAAATTGCATTCTGCTGACAAATTTCAAGATTACATTAAAATATAATCCTAAAATTAAAACAGCACAGAACATCCTTGTATGCCAACTTTCTTTTTACCTTGCAGTATGGTAGGAGATACTGCTGAATAGTACACTACCATGGCTACAGGGATAGAAAGAGGAGGAAGTTCACACAGCATGTATTTAACTCTAACTAAAGGCTGGTGTGAGAAATTGGTATTTTTCTTCTTTTACAAAAGCAAGCAGAAATGAAGAATAAAAGTAAGGGATTATTCTGTCATAGCAAGAAGATAACTTACTTTCTATCTCACTTTAATGTGCAAATCAATCCTCATGCTGTTCTTTGCCAACTTCCACTGAGTTAGTCACCCTGGAACAGCTCCTGCTGCTCCACCTGGCATTGGCTTAGGATCAAATGGGGTCATCTGTCAACTAATATATGAGAAATTTATTGATGGAGGTTTTCCAAAGGACGGAATCACTTGCTAGTTGTGTAGGTAAATTACAATGAAACTACGTAAGGCTCATTGGTTTGTTAATGAAGGTTATTAAATAAACAGTGTACACATTCAAAATCATTTTGGGACTCTTTTTGAGATGTCTTCTCCAATTCTCCTATAAGGTACACTTTTATGAATAAAGAATGATTTTTTTTTTTTTCAGATGGCTGAAAGTCTCTGAGGTAGATTCTAGTTTAAGAGTTCACTCAATACATCTCAGATTTCATTCGGACAAAAATAGTGTTGAATTTTAAATGGCTTCTGGCAAAGATTTTTTTTTCCTTTGGGGTTAAACACACCATTTTGGTTTCCAGAATCACTTCACAGTGTTTTAGAATTCTCCAGAAATCTTATCTACACTCTAAAAGAGATATGTGCATGTACCTGTGACTAAACTTCAAGGCAAAGGAGAAGCTGCCCGATTCCAAGCAGCACCTTTTTTAACTTGTGCTCCCTCTTGATTCAATTTGATAACTTTCATAGCAGCCATTACCTTGAACTCTTTTTTACCGTTCTGTTATTTTACATTGAAGTATTCTCTTTTCAAATGCAAATAGGCACTCACCATCACTGAAATTCTGAGATTTTTACATTGGAGTCCTGAATTCAGCCAAAACAATCTTCATTCACAGCAGATGAAGTGCAATTCACCAGATTTACATGTGTACCGATGTCAAATCTTTTGCTCTAATATTCTAGTACTATCAGCTAGGAAGCTCTCTGACTTTTTAAAAACATATAGGGGGGTATTTCAGTGATCTATCACAATAATCTTTGGAACAAGAAGCTAGAACATCAGTTTTGTCCTGCTGAACATTAATTTGTTCAGAGATTCTCTCATGCTTAATCAAGTTAAGCATAGTATCAAATAGCCTCACTGAATTCAATGACTCACCCACATCTCCTATGGGAAACAATTAAAGCTACTTTCCTTGTCACATAATTCCTTAGCAACTCTGAAGGCTACTCACATTTTCAAACAGGAACAAATTTAAGTTCTTTAGAAGACCTACACAGATGCTGGATCTACAGGCTTGCTGTGTTTAGTGGTAATTTAATAGCCATGTGGTTCAAATAATGAAAAAAAATACTGCATTTACACATGTGGCATTATTATTACTGCAGTAAGACTGGCAAAATCATGAAAACCGTGTTTTGTAAAAGAGTCCATAAAGGAAACAATGGTAAGAATAAAGCATTTCACAGAAATCCAGCAAACACCTATGCTTCAAGAATATATGATAGTATTCTTCTCAGGCAGTGAGCACACCTGCAACTAATGGTGCCTAACTTATTTCACAGATTTGTTTTTGCTGGGTGCTGAAGAAATTACAGCTCTTCCCAAAGAAAAGTTTTGATTCTATATAGAACACAAGTACACAGTAAACAACGCAAAGTCTTACGATGGTATGAGTATAGACAGAATAGGCATCTAATCTTCAAGGGCGTAAAGCTCTAAAGTTTGGCACCCGTTGAGAATCTGGATTCAAAAGCTTTGTTTAATTTTATTTCTGTGAGCTACATCTTCCATTCACAGCAGAAGACATAAGGTGAAAAGTTCTTTATTTATGTCATGAGAAATTTCTGGTCATATGGGCCAAATGCAGTATATCAGAAGTAATCAAGATTCATGCTTTTGCAGTTTTGTACAAGTCCCAGAACACCATTAAGAACATCAGGCTCTCCAGTGTAACCCTCCCTAGGTTAAAGAAAGCACACAGGATTAGCATCTATTCTCTAATAAAAGTAGTGTGCTGTCTTGGAGACAAAGATCTTTACATCCTGGGAAGTAGCTGTTTTTTATTCCAATTTCTCTTGGTATATTATATACTCATACACATCTTCACTCATACCAGTGCAGTGCCACTGTTGCAAATGAAGTCATTTTCCTTCGACTTAAAAGCAAAATGATCATTCATTGTTAACCTAAATATTTCAAAAATAGTACCTCCTCTTACCTTTCCGTTCTTAAACATTTGTGCAAATTAAAGACAGACAATCACTCGAGTACTTATTTTTAGTAATATATGTATACTTCCAGAAAGTATTGCCTGTTCTTTACTTCTGACACTTGGAACACCTTACCTATGGATTTTCATATATATGTCTTCTTACCAAAAATGTTAATAAAGCTACATATTTTGCAAAGATGTTTACCAATATCTAAGCTCCCCTTTCCTCAGCTGTTACCATTCTTCAGGATTTCCAGATTTTTAAGAATATAACCCTCCAGTGGGAAAAATGTCTCTTTGAGAAGTTACATTTTCCTCTGTCTGCTGTGTCTTGATTGTGCATTTTCACAGTCAAAAAAATTAAGCAAACATTGATAGCCTTGTGGGTGAGCTTTTCTTATGAATTTCCCGCTTCATTCTTATTATGCTACATAATTTTCCATAAGAAACAGCTGGATAATAGGAAACGGTTTGTATTTGACTATTTTGCATAAGATATTTTACGACAATATGGCAAGAAGAAAAAACATACACGTTTGCTTGATTAAAGTCATATAAAAACAAGATGTATGTGTTTGCATATGTTTGACTTGGAATGTCAAATGTCAAAAATGTCGAAGGACTGGCATTGGAATGGGCTGCCCAGGGAAGTGGTTGAGTCACCATCCCTGGAGGTCTTTAAAAGACGTTTAGATGTTGAGCTTAGAGATATGGTTTAGTGTGGGCCTTGTTAGAGTTAGGTCAGAGGTTGGACTGGGTGATCTTGGAGGTCTCTTCCAACCTGAACAATTCTGTGATTCTGTGACTTGACCACATACCAAGAAATGCAAAGAAAGTGAGAAAAATCAAATGCAGAAATCTTTGCTGAGGTACAATAGCAGCTGATTTCTATGAATGTTATGGCTGAGCAGAGGCTAAAAAATAACTGATCTTGAGAGCAGGCATTACTCAGTATTTTTCTCAACTACTTTCAAATGAAGAAGAGAAAGCTAGATAATATTGCCCCCCCCACAACTACCTAACCAAGATATACATGTACACATTTCAGCCTTTATCTATACAGGCAAACTAGTCTCATTTTTGCTTTAGAATTATTACTTATCTCCATAATCTAAAAGAATCAAAATGCATGAATTTATTGTACAATTGTTTCAGCCTACGATATAGCAGATGTTCTTTGCTTTGATCTCTACATAAGTATTAATGAATATCAGGTGCACTGACAGAGGCTGGCTCAGGGAACCGTCAAAGAGAAGTGGATACTTTCATCATTTGGTCATCAATTAGATTCTAATTTGGCTTGATACTCAATTACACATTCACTGTACCACTACTTCTACTGGTCTTGTTTGGTAATATATGCTACAAATCTGTACAGATCCTGACCTTGCAAACACTGTCTGAAGTAAATAAAATATGCTATACCTAGAACCTGAAAACAAATAAGGAAAGTGCAAACTGCAAAATTTTGAATATCCAGAAAAAGACAGTGTACCAGAAAAAAAACCTTCGATTACTTAACGATATCTGTCTGCATGTAAAGTGTTTTATAATTCTGATTGTACTGGTAAAGGGGGGAAAAATTAAACTGCATGACCCAGAAGGAACATATTAGGTTCACGTATAGATGAATTCAATTACTTACTGATATCTGTCTGCATGTAAAGTGTTTTATAATTCTGATTGTACTGGTAAAGGGGGGAAAAATTAAACTGCATGACCCCGAAGGACCATATTAGATTCACATACAGATGAATTAATCTAGATAAAATTACATTCATCTTAAGAAAAAAAAAAAAGTTTATAAAGGAACTGTAGCAGCAAGGACTTTATTACATATAGTATGAAAAAATATAGCATTTTTCAGATTGCACTAAGCCATATAACACTGTTTAATTCTGGAATTCATTTAAACTTGCTGGAACTAAATTTCATGAATTGTTACTGGTAATGACCACCACAAAAATACAGTAACTAAATGATGTTGATGTGCCCGGACAAGTAGTGAATTATGGTCCTAACATCATATAAAGAAAAAAATAATGCTAGAATTAGTGTCAGAAAAAAAATGTTATGAAAATAATTATCAGTAAGTATCAAGTGATACAAGAGAAGACCTTGAACACCAACAATGACAAAATGGACAGACAGAATGATGGATAACAAGGAAGATACATGTTTGCAGTGTAGGATTACAGGAAAGGAAAATAATTTAGGTTCATGCTAGATATGAACTGCTGTTGAATACCATACATAAACTCCTTACAGAATCAATGAACAATAAGAGTATGATACAATCTACAAAATATTTAGGTGTGAGAATACCAGTAATATATAGGATTATTGCAGGTAAACATTTTCTCCAATGCATCCTTTAGTAAAGATGAGACCATATTCCTGATAGGGAATCATAGGGAATCCTGATAGGGAACCATATTCTTGATAGGGCTGAAACAGATTTTCTTACAGGATACAGAGTGCAGTCATCTGCTCCCCTTACTCTGGAGTTCTCTCTTCCAAGAACAAGAGAAAGCAGAAGTAAAGAAGGAAAAAAGAAAAGGAATTAAGATGACTACTTTCAGATGTTACACTGTCTTCCTTTGGAAAGAGTTTTTTCTTTGGGAGGGAGCACGCTAGTGCAGTAAGTACACATCACTCACCAGCTGGATTATGACCCAGCCCACCTCCTTTCTGAAGAAGCATGCAAAGTTTTTATGAATAAGAGTTTAACTACTTAAATGAATCTCTTTACCTTTATTCTATTTCCCTGCCTCAAAACCACCACTGATAACTAGAAACCTAGGAAGATTCATCTGATATGGGTATGTTGGTTTGGATTATTATTATTAAATATAGGACATCCCTGAAACAAATCAGTCCAAGCAGCTCTGGTCTGAAGGTCACGTCAATACAAAATACCCAGAAGTCAAAAAGGGACTAAATTCTTCTACTGATATGATCAGTGCATCACTTCAAGTAGAAAAAGCAAGCACAAGTGACTACCATTAGAAACAGCCTCTTACAGTAAGTGATCAATAGACATCATGGCTGCTACTGTCTGATGCTAAAAAAATGCTGCATATAATAAAGTCTTCTGCTTCACAACAGAAGTTTTCTATTTATTTAATTGAATGCAAATACGTCGCCTGGGGAAAAATTTAATGTTCCAGCAATGATTCCTAGACTAGAATTTATTTATTTTAGCGCTGATGTATTTTTTATGCAAATGAAATTAAACACTTCATTTTGGTGTTTAGGGTGTTTAAGCAAATGAGTATATATAACATGATTTTTGGTATACAATAACAAACTAGAATTCTCATACTGAAGTTTTAAGCCTCATACACTGTGATTTTGAGGTCTCAACCTGAAGCCTTGTGAAACTGAACAACTCTAGCTCCTGTTTCACTGCATCCTCAGCATGTTGCTAATGGATAAATGGCACCAATGCTGTTCTCATAGTCTTGTTAGATGAAAATGAAAGAAAGTCCGCAGGACGTCTTGTTTCCATAATGCACACCAGCAATTGACAACTCTTGTGTTTTTATTACAGTCTTGTAATACACATTAAAAAAAAAAAANAGAGTTCTTAAAGCCCCAAGACCTGAGAGTCACAAGAGTGCCAGTGATACACTCCTTATCATCGTGATTCCTAAGAAAAGCCTCCAAGAGAGAACAGGAGGATACAAGCACCTGCTAGGAAATAAACAGATTCCAGCATTTATGAATATTTTTATTTTCAGTGCTTGGTGTCTACCATGCCAAACCCACCCAAACTTCACAACTCCAGACTTTGGCTTTCGCTGTTGCAAAAGCAGGCTTAAATGACCCCGTTGAGGGCAACGGAACCCCTGTATACAATTACACAAGCTCTTTGGTTTACAAGGAGAAACAACTTTCAGTTTTGCACCAACTTTGTATTACTTCATTGTCTCTAAGGCACTCTTCATTAAAAGTAGTTACTTGTTCCTTCTTATTTACTAGATGTTCAGTCATTATGTGCTTAACCTTTTGCTATCACGCTGCGGGAAATTAAACCCAAATAAGAAATATGCAGCTCTAAAACACACACACGCACACACTTGAAATCAATGTGCCTCTGTTGATGCTTTAACGTTCCTGCTACATTTCTGTTCAATGATAGCATCAGAAGTTTGATACTGGCTGTGACAGTCAAGAAGTACAGTTTTACAGGGCTGTCAACATTATCTCCAGGCCAGGTCCTTCATCCCCTTTTTGGAGACAGAAATCTTGTCATTTCAGACTGCACATGGCTTCAAAGGGCAGATGAACTTTTATAAAGGCACTGGGAATGCTTCTGTGTGGTGTCTACGAGAAAACAGTTTATGTATCTTACTTGTAAAGCAAATATGCAGTGATGCATTCCTTTTATCACTTTCAACATCCCTTGCAATTTGTCCAGTAAATCCCTCTGATGGAGGGGAAATATATCAGTGTCACCTCAGGTACATGAGTGTGCACACGGATGTTTCCTTAGGAAACAAGATCACATCTCCTGCTCATCTCTCCCATATGGCATTCTAAAATCAAAACATCTTGCCAAGAAAAACTGCCCTCAACAGCTTCATTTTCAACACTGAAAGCCTTAGAATGGTCTCTTGAATGAAAGGATTTCAGAGGCCTGAATTTCCAAACATATTGATTTTTACAATAGGATATATACGGAATAGCTAACTGTATTTAGAGATGTATAGCTTCCTTTTACAGTAAGTCTTTTGAAAGCAGCGTCCATGGAATGCAATTTTTAAAAATACAAACATTTAATGGCATTTGTTCATGGCCTTCAGTTTGGCTGGGTTTCATGGGACAGATTAGTGGGTTTCACATTCTCCTTCATTCAGTAGCAAGGCATTCATGGGAAAGCCCCAAGTCACACAGTTTTAATAGTTTATGTAAAATACATGTATACATATACAAGGATTGTAGTGTTCATATAGTTAATAATACAATAGAGAATTTACAATTGCATCCATAAAGCTTTTGGTTGTTTTCCCCCTCACTCCCAGACTAACTTTAATTTCTCCCTTATGGCCAGACATTGCAGAATATTTATTGTTATGCATTGAAAGGTTCCAAGGAGTCCTCTTACAGTTTGTTTTTTTTTTTTTTTTTTTAATAAGAAAATTAAAATTTTCTGAAATGTAGAAATGGTTTTCAAAAGTGGCTGAGACGAAAACTGCCACACTTAGCCATTTCCCGAAGTGCCTTTCCTTGGCACCCTTTACTGCTGCTTGGAGGAGGCACACACACAAAATGGAGTGCTGCTTCCACCACAGTGCGACCTTCTAATATTCCTGGGCTGACTCACACAGGCACCTACTGAAACCAGGCACACACCCTCTAAGATAATGAATCCTTTTGGCTGTACCACAGCACTCTGAAGCATGCTCCTGTCACTTATCCTACATATGGTGCATATATTCCATACTAAATGTACACTTGATATGTGACTAAGTAGAATGGAAATGCATGAAATACGTAGGTGGGAAGCTTTCAAAACAGGAAACAGGTGGCAAAGTTGCATTACTTTTACCGTGTAAAATCTATTCATTTTCTTATGATATAATCGTTTGAACAAGCTCCAACTATGAAACGCTAAAACAGGATTTTAAAATTGAAAGTTCAATTTTTGCCTGCTTTGTCAGTTTTCTAATAACCAGATCCATTAAATTCCTTGCAGAATTAAGATACAGAATTTAAGCCTGATTAACAAATACCAATTTTCATAATGAAATCCTTGCTTTTAATTGTTAAATAGGAAACAAATTTAAATTGAAACATGCAGAGCAGGAAACACAATCTCCTTTAATGTTCAAATCCATTCATTTATTGCATTAATCTTAAAGTAATTGTACTTTACTTTTTACTTTTTGGTTACCCCCAAAACTTGAAGAAATTAGTCTATTCATTCTTTTAAGACATAGCATAGTGACCCTGTCTGTTTATTTATTGATCTATTTTTAAATCAAATCTTTTATTCCCGCCTTTATGTTTTCATTACTTTAACCAAAGAGCAGATTCTTTCCTCCATGGACAAGATGTCTTCTAGGCAAGCTGAGATATCATGACAGCACTCCAGAGCAGACTTTTTGCCTCACCTTGGCCCTGTAATAGTGGTGCCCGTGTACATGCCATGCAATATGCAGTTGCAGGCTGCGCACAGTGCAGGAGTCCCAGCCACATTGCTGGTAAGGTACTTGGCTGTACACAACCCAAGCATGCATCAAACTTCCCTTGTAGCTTGCAGACAGCATGACCACAAGACAAATTTGTCTTAAACTACTGTGTAGCTGAAACAGAATACAGAGTATACAAATCTAAGACTTGGGTAAACAGCTGGGAGTGACAATTAGACCCTGATGATCCTTCATCTCTGCTTTTGCATCTCCAAGTACAACAACAGTCTGATTAACCAGTGCATTCCCCATGGCACCTCTGAGGCAGCCCCTCTAGCAAAGCAGAGTGGTTTGCCCCACTAAAAAGGTAAACGCGCCACAAAATAGCAAATCTACTGCAAAGATGTTCTATGAGTTGTAGAAAACATACGTAGCTAAATAAACCCTACTGAAATTAAGTCTTAATATGATTATTTAACCATCCTGATGTACTCCTCTGAGGAAAAACAAGTATAAATTGACTTTCTTTTTCATCTATCAAATTTAGTGGCATTTGAATTCCTCTCATTTCTCTCAGATTCAGAGATGTGAGAGCATCTTGCTTCTCTTCCAAGGAGATAGGGCATTGTTTTGCCTGCAGTTTCAGCGCCAGTTTTCTCTCCTGCACTGGCTAAAATTGATGCTCTTAGTTGATTGCTACTTCATTTGCCTCAACAGAAAACATGGCACTCCTTTTCATTACTGGTTTTAGTCTAAAGTAGAGCCAGTAGGTTCTCATTCTTAATATGCGATATCCTGGGTTTAAAAAAAATAAAAAATTAAAAAAATTAAGTGTTCACAGAAACCACAATTACATTTTGCTTTGTAAGATATCTGGTATCTCATGTAAAATTTGACTTTTGTAGCAGGGATTACATTCAGCAGGATTCAGCATATGCTGTATTGACAGTGAATACTACCAAACTACTATCAAATGCATTATTAGTTTAATGCCTGATAGGATCCTAATTTGCTCTATATCCACTTCACACAGGAGACACATTAAATCAATTAATAGGCCTTATCTAGCTCTGAATTCTATAACCTAATACTTATGAAATTCTGTTGCTTTTTTCTTTTTTTTTTTTTTTTAACCAATAAAACACCTAGTAATTATACCAAGAGCTACTCTGTATGCTTCAGAAAACAGATAAGGAAGCACTAGGTTGCCATTTGTATTTGTTAAAATGAAAAATATTTCCTGGTTGTCCTTTCGACGAATCCAGCCGTCAGAGAAATTAGCATGAAACGCTAACTCATGCAAAGAGGAATGCATAAATGAACAATAAATTATACAACAAATAAAAGACATCATTTATATTTATTATGAGCCTGATTCTGGATGCTCTTATTCATCACAGCATCCTTACTCAGATCAAATGGTAAATAGAAATATAGGAATTGTCATATTGGATCAGATCCAGGTTATATTATTTTGCTTCCAAAAATTGTAGCATCACATAGAGTAAGATGCAAACAGCAGGCAGATGAGGGATAACTTTGTTTTTGTTTGATTGTTTGTTCCTGTGAGGCCTGCCACCATGGGTTTTATTCTGATCTCTAAGGAGATTGGCTTTTACCCCAACACATAAGAGGTACTGTCACTTCTACAATGTGTTTTTATTATGATAACTCTGGATGTTCCTTACAGTCACAGAAACACCAAGATCTTTTTTTTTTTTTGAGCCTTTGGCATCATCCAAAGTCCACTGTAACTAATGAAAGGACTTCCAGGTTACTTTTAGATTGAGCAGACAGCCTGCCACATGGCACGCCAGACTTCTGATGGTCTAGATCACAAGCCTGCAGCCCACCACACCTTTTCTCCACCTCCTTCCTTAGCTTTTGTTCCTATAAAACCAAAACCATGAGAATGCAGGGAAAAGAACAAGTGCGCACTAGGGACTGGCCAGGTATACGGCTGGGATGGAACAGAGCACACATCTAGGCCCAAGCAAATCTTGGAGAGCATCAAGCTATCAGTTTAGATGTACTAACCCTAATTTAGGTAATCTCTACATTACAATGTGGAGACTTGCGTTGGGGCTATCTTCAGTTACTTTCTTAGGTAGCCATGACAAAGCAGTATGCTTTTCAGCTCAGTATTCACCAAGGACATTAGCTACCTGTTACACGACTAAGTACGATGTGTTTGTTGTCACACCATCCTTGCCTGAGGCCTGCTTCTGTCCATCACCCTGTTGCAACAGAGATCATTTTG
Organism: Anseranas semipalmata; assembly: GCA_013399115.1. Classification (NCBI taxonomy): domain Eukaryota; kingdom Metazoa; phylum Chordata; class Aves; order Anseriformes; family Anseranatidae; genus Anseranas; species Anseranas semipalmata. Next base: position 1,699,298 of record VXAA01001019.1, read on the forward strand.
GGATTCCAGGGACTGTTTGACCTACGTCTTCCTTGTGTAGATGCACCAGCAGCTACCTTTTGATCCCATCCTTGTTAGGAAGCAAGATACAGCTACGGAATGTGCTGACAGTTTATCTAGATACAAATGGGTTACTGAAATAGGATGGTCTTCAATTATTGACTAGCATCTGAAATGTACCTGATGGAAGCTGGAAGAAAAAATCCTAATCAGGTAAAGGGCATAAGCTTAAATGGGGACTGGAGCTGTCCAAAAACTCAGTAAAAATCAATGTTTGCTGTGGTCAGGAAAATAAGAAGAGGACCTTGGTGGCTAGCTTCATAAATGTTGGAGGAGAGTTGATTTCCAAATTCCAGGGGTGTTATATCAATGTCAAGAGCCAGAATAATATTAATGCCTCTAGGTTGTGCTTTTTCATAGCATAGGAAGCAGGGATTATCACTGGATAGACTGGTTTAGTTTGGGTAGTAGCTAGTGGGCTATACTAATAATCCTTCGCTCAGTCTACTCAGATAACTGCTGCATACGTGCTGAACCTCTACTGATTTTACCTTTAAAACCCCTTTCTCTGGGTGATTAATTGCATCTTGGTCTAGTGCCAGTTGTCAAACCTTTAGAGGATACCTAATGTACTTGTTTGCTAACTAGCAACAGTAATTCTATCAGTCATCACCGTGATACCAAATGGCACACAAAATTACTTTTGCCTAAATGATTTGTTTGTAAGTTTTATTAATAATTAAGGAGCATAAGAAGATAAAATCAAACTCTCTCCTCTCAGCTAATCTTTATCTTCTGAGCAATACATACGCATATATTTGAAGATATTGTTTTCAATTTTGAAAGAAGCTTGTGATGTTTCACTCAGGCTACAGTTGGCTTCCTCGGAGGACTAAACTCAGAAATGTTTTATTCTGACAGCAGGAGCAAATAAACTGATGAGTCCTCTGTTGGCATGGCAACACAACACTGAAACTAATTCAGATCTTTGGTAATGACAACAAAATACTCTCTTTGAAAAATGTAGTAGTGAAGCATTATTTTGGAATTAATTCCACAATTTATATTTTTTTGGACAAATCATAATAAACAGTCCTCTTTCAGAGCAATCTGTTTACTTCAGATCAATGTTGGTAAAACCTCTTTTCACTCTCTTTCATAGCTCGAATGTATTCCCACCCTGATGTTTACCATTGCTCCTGAAAACTGCTATTACAGAGGGGTCTTGGCATGCGAAGTAATTAACACCCTCAGCTTCTATTCAGAAGCAGTCAGTGCTGTAGTGGATAAGACTTCTAGAAACAGACATACAAGCATTGGGGATTATGAATTCCCTATCTTTTCTTCTATAGCTGTGTCAGAAAGAAAACCAGATAAGGGTGATATTTTAGAAGTGTTCATGTAACAGTATAGCTGCTGAACAGACAGACCAGGTCAGAGCTGCTGCTAGTGAAATCATGAATTCCATTATTTCAGTGTAATTGTGCTAATTTATACCAGGAAAAAAAAAAAAANGTACAAACAACAAAGTTATATTTCATATATGCTCATCAAAAATTCTTAGGTCTTTATATAAAAAAATAAAAATAATAATTAAAAGAAAAAAGGTAGAGCAAATCCTTTATGACACTGTAATATGCGGACAAGCAACAAGCATGCACTTTACAAAAGGATGGTGGAATATAACACCATTTCCATCTCAGCCATCCTAACCAAGTTAGGGCTCACCTGTACATAGCCATTCTTCTATAGGTTAAAAGAACATTCCTCCCAAATTACAACTGATAAGTTTTGCGAATAATTTTATGGAGAATAAACTTGGTTCGTACTGTCCAAAACCTGCTTTATGCTGTTGCAGCCCTATCAGAAAATTTCCTAGCCTATTTCAGCCAGCACAGAGGCAGAGAAAGTCCTAACTTCAAAGAATTTACCGGTTTGAACACTGGACTAAAAGGAGAGGAAAAAAAAAAAAAAAAGGAGCAGAAGAGCAAAGTGATTTATCCAAATTCAAACAGGGATGAGGTGGAAGAGATGCTAGAGCAGCCATAAAAAAGACATCAAGAAAGGTCTGGGCTCTCACTCTCTTTGCTGTGATTGACAATACCCTGCAATTAAAAATACAGTGGCACTGCCAGTGATGGAAGCGCAATAAACCTTTCTAGTGTTTCCAAAAGGCCCTTAAAATAGAATACAAAAAGCATTAATAGCTTTATACTTATTCCAAACTTTCCTGAAAGGCATGCACTTGGGAAACGTATTGTATATGTAAGCAAGAAAATGATAGCAGCTGGTTCTATGCCCATGAGTTGGTAGGCTATACCGCCTTAACCATTCCGTATCAAAAGTGGCTTTGACACATTACTGTTTAATATGCTGATCACTTTAATTATCACCAATGCCTCCATTGGAAATCAAACCACATGAGACTGACTGACATTGCACTCTTCATCAGGAAGAAGCAGAGTTTCTGCCTGGATAGTTTGGATCCATTGTTTTGTGTTTTTGTCAATACCAGCATCACAAATCAGAGCACTAACAAACTTTGCTTTGTGCACAGAACATTTTAGGAATTACTTTAGTAGGAGTTTTGGCACTTTAAATGCTGCAAACGTGGGACCAAGTCATACTGGGAATACTACTGTCATGTAGTTTAAGTATTGAGTTCTCCAAATACTCCTCTGGCTTCTCGGTGTTGGAGGCAGTTTTTCTGGAGTATTTTTTTTTTCCCCCTTTGGTGATTTTAGGAATGCACTTTCATATAGCTAACTTTCCATCACTTATGTTTGTCCTGTGTTCTGATGTTACTAAATGAGATTCAGCTCAGAGCTAAGGTTACAAACAACACACACGGTGAAAGGCAAGCAGCAATAAGAAAGGCTGGAAAAGGCCCGTTCCCTGGAGCTCAAATCTCTCTCCTTCAAAGAGAAAACGTACCTCTTTAAAAATGGTATGTTATATGGGAGGCTATTTTAAAACTGGACGCAATATGCTATTTATACTTAATTAGCTTTGTGTTTGATCCTTTCCTTTTACAGGGCCTTTATCTCCTTGTATGTCTGAGAGTATAATTCTGCTTTTCTGAAGGATTTTAGATGCTTGATATGACTGTGTAACAAATAGTTGCTTGATTTGTTATCATTCTGTCATGTTTTTGACTTAGACTGAATTACATCAAAATATTGCAAATTGGGTTCCCGTCAGACTTCCCATTACACCTTAAGTAAACAGAAGCCCCCATAACAAAGTACAAGAGAAGCATGAAGAATTAAAAACAACTTTTAAATTCAAGATGATAAAAATTGCCAAAACCTTTTTTCGTAACGGGGAAGATCTGACCTTATACTGTAGGGAAACTATTAAGGCTGCAAATCTATCTCCAATTTTGTCTGTGTATTTCTCCCAGCTATCACCACTTAGATATCTCACACACTTTGCAATCATTTACACCAATGCAACTAGGGATCCAGAACAAAAATCCAGGCAGTGGACAATTTTGAAAGCATGACCTTAGAAAAGCTGTACAAAAGGACTAGCGAAAAGAAAGTTCCCAGTTCTCTCTGAAAGATACTTTTTTTGAGATGCAATTCAGCTTTTGTTTTCTTACGTTCCATTTCATTTGCATTTAATTCTAAAAATCAAGACTGGTGGTGAAAAATGCTAGACCTATACTTGTCAAAGAGGGAATATATTTGTGTGTATGTAAAAATAACAAGACTATTCCGTTACCATAATTATTTATATACACACACACACACATTTTTTCACTTCTTAGAATACAAAGAAATATTAAAAAAAAAAAAAAAAAAGGCTGAAAGACGTAACCTGTCAACATTAAGGTTAGCAGCTCCTCCCCAGTAGACAAAACCAAAATATTTTCTGTTGGAGGACAGAGATGACTATAATTGCAACCTTATTAGAACCTGTTGCTACTCAGCATCGGAGATACAACACTGGAGCAAATGAACCACCAGTTTAATCTTTCATTCTGTGTTGGTGAGAGACAGGAAGCATGCAACTATCTACAAAATGATACCAGCTGTGATACTGAATGGGTGGTGAGTTTCTGCAAAAGCATGGATGTGGTCAACAGCTTCAGCTTCAGCTCAGTTCAGTCAGAGGAAAGGAACAACACTGAACACTGATCCCTGTAAAGTCAGAGAAAACAGGATGGCGAACCACAGGAGATGCACCATGCTGGAATCAGCCCAGGCAAGGAGAAGCAAACAGTGGGCTCCTGATGAATGCAACACTGAAAGTTGCAACGGGACTATGGGACAAAAGTATTACACCTAACTGATATGGAAACTCCACCTACGGCAATGAGAGAAATACAGGCAGAAAATGTACTAGTAATAAAGGAGTAAAAGAACATGGGAAGGGTTTTGAGAAGGAACTAAGACAGATACAAGATGAAAGGGGAATAAAATCTTTATGAAGCTTTCTTAACGCCCATTTCTTTCAACTCATATATACTTTCTTTTTCTCTAAGCTTACAGGCTTGTTTTAAATAAGATCACATTTTAACCACAATGCAAAGCAACTAGAGAAGAATGTTTTTCTGATAATCTGTGTTAGCGCATACATGCGACAAGATCCCCTCCTGAACATTATTCTGAGAAGTCTGGTCTCAGAACTGCAGATAAACTGTATCAGCCTACAATATCCTTTAATAAATAGTAAAATGTTGATGGTTTAGCAGTTTAAGGCACAGAAATTATATTTTAAAGTATTCCATCAAATTTAGACTAACATTTTCGCATAGTTAACAAGATTACCTAGTGCTGTAGTATAGCTGGAACTCTTAGAGCAGAAAAATAACAGCTACTGACAAAATTTATCTTTCTACCCAGGCAGAAAGACTACTGATACTAGTGGCTGCATTTCTGTAGTAAAGCTGTTAATTCAGCGTTGTTAGCAACAGTAGGATACTTTTTGCAGAATTTCTCTGAAGAAGACAAGGCTTGAGTGGAGCGGGATGGAGGCAGGGTAATGGGATGGCTTAGTGTCCTGCAGAGAATTATTAAGTAAACACAGCTCTTAAAACTAACAGTGTGGGTCCTGATAATCTTAAGCTAATCTTCTACCAGCTTAATAAAGATGCATAAAGTATCTTTTTATGGTAAAGAAAAAGAGACAGCTGGAAAAGGAAGGGTCACTAGGGAGTAGACAATCCTAAATTAATGTAGCAGACTGAAGAAACCATTAAAATTCCAAGCTGCATCTTAGTTCTGCTAACTAAAATACTTCATGATTTTTGGATATTAACTTTTGTTCTCGGATAATGTAATCAGCACAATTTTACTAAAAATGGTACCAAAAATGGCACCAAAGTCAAACCAGGATACAGATTTTTGTAGAAGAATCCTTTGAAGGCCATGCAGAAAGGATAACGTGGATTTAAGGTCAGAACAGGGAAGAAGGTAACCCTCATACCCCAAGTTTTACTAATTTTATAATTGATTGTTGTAACAGAGAACTAATGCCCATATGGATTTTGAGGATGGCTTCTAAGTGTATTGAAAGAGAACAATCTCTGTAGAGGCACACGGCTGGTAACTGGAGATTTTGAACTTCATGAAAAGTGACAATACCTCAAGAGTCGATGCAATACCATCAGGGAGTCTTCAGAACCTCAGGTAAAAACACTTATTTCATCTCAGCACTTTTAAAGACTCTGTAGCTAGAAGAGAAGTGTTGTATTAGTTTGGATTCGAATCCTGAAATGGACTCCCCATTCCCATCAATCTCTTTCTCCCCGTACAGCCAGCTGTAACTATTCACAAATCAGGAAGTTCTCTGAAGATGTTCTGTACAGGAACTTGTCTATTCAAGGCCTGGTAGGACTACAGGAACAACAAACAGCTTTAAACTCTCTCGGTGACAGTGCAGGTTTTCTTAGCTGCTGTCCTCAAAGATTGCTCCTTTCTAAAACATTCAATAAAACTATGCTGTAACATCTTTCCAGGAATTTCCTTTTTGCTTATTCTTTCTGTCTCCCCATGCTTTCCAGGAAATCTTGTTACTCCTTCCTAGGAGTTCTCCCAGTGATTTCTCAGAATGCTCCTGATGCTTTCCAAGAATTCCCTACTACTGACGTCCAGGAATAGCCCCTGTGCTTTGTAGGATTTTTTTTTCATTTGTTTTCTATGAATTTCACCACTACTTTCAAAAACTTTCTCAGTACTTTCAAGGAATCCTCCCAGTGCTTTCCAGGACTTTCATTGTGCTCTTTAGGAATTTTCCAGGTGCTTTCTTGAATCCTCTTTGTTGCTTTCTGGGAAAATTGTCTCTTGGGTTTCTAGGAGTTTTACCTGCTTCCTAAGAGATTTCCAACAGCTTTCTAGGAATCCCTGCAGATGCTAAGAATTTTTTTTTTTTTTGTCTTTTTCTAACAATACTCCTGGTATTCTCTAGGAGTTTCTCCATGACTCTCTGGGAATCTGATTCTGTCTAGGAATATCTCACTGCTGCTTCCTATGAATCTTTTCTGCTGTTTGGGGCACTTGTCTACTACTTTCCAGGAATTTTCCAATTACTTTTTAGGAATCCTACTCTCCACTTCCCAAAATGTTTTTTAAGAATGCTCCAGATGCTTTCTTGGAAATTTCCCTGCCTATATTTTCTAGGCATTTGCCTACTACTTTTAGGAATGTCAAATGTGCTTTCTAGGACCCCTCATAATTCTTTCTAGGAATTATCCTTGTACTTACTAGGAATTTTTGCACTGCTTTGTGTGAGCTTTATCTATACTTTCTAGGCAATTCCCCATGGCTTTTCTAGGGATCTCACGTGCACTCTCCAGGAATCCTACCAACATTTTCCAGGAATTTCCTCCTTTTTAGCAGTCCTCCAGGTGCTTCCTAGGAATTTCCCCCTGATGCTTTCTTGGACCTTCTCTGCTTTCAAGAGATTTTCCAGCACTTTCCAAGAATTTCTGGACCTATAGTCTTTCCATCAATTTCCCAATGTTCTAGCAGTGTAATAATATTTATCTACAAATTTTGTGTCACTTCCTAAGAATTCCCAGATCTAGAGCCTTTTGGGGAATTTTCCAAAGCTTTCTTGGAATATCTAACGGCTTTCTCAGAATTCCTGGATCAAGAGCCTTTTGGGGACTTTTCCAAAACTTCCTAGTGATTACTGGATTTACAGCTTTACATGCCACTGATTTCCGGGAATTTTTAGGATCCAGAATGTTTCTTATCTTCTGGAGCTTTCTAGGAATTCCTGAGCAACATCTGTAGGAATTTCCCAACATTTCCGAAGTGACACATAGAACTCCTAATAAAACTAATTATATTCCATACATCTGTACTATAAACACATTTGTATACTATATGTACACATCTGTAATATCTATACTATATAGGCATACTGTACACATACTGTGCCACACCCACACACAGAATCTTCCTCAGGATAATAGATACTTAAATACATTCCCACAAAAAGAAAGAAAATGTCCCAGGGCCAGAAATACTGCCAAAGAAGTCATTAGATTTGTCCACCTGTAGTACCAAGTATCTGAGCAGCACGAATTCTCATTCACAAAAAAAAAAAAAAGAGAAGAAAAAAAGAAAAGGCAAGAGACCCCTTCTGTGTATTCAAAACAGAAAGCAAATTAATATACTACTTTTATATCTTTACCCACTACTAAATAGGGAAGGGAAAAGTCACTAATCCTGTGTTGTCTTTCACTAAGAAGATGTGAATTTGAGTTGTTGGAAGTATTGTCTATAAGAGGCATTACAGGCTGTATCTGTCCAACTCAGACAACAGAAATAATCAAGGAAATGAAAACCATCAGTCAGAGAGGCCCTGTAGAGTATAAAAATGCTAAATATATTCACTGTGCCATCCCTTCCCCTCCAACAAACAGCGTATGTGTTGCAAATCCACAGAAGTCCTCCAGCTATGTCTTAAAGCTGCTCTACCCACCTCAAGGTCTAAAGACGGATCCTAAGGATTAAGAACCACCTTCTCCTATGTCTTGTATCAACCAAAGCAGAGAATCTGACATGATGCATTCCAGGTATCTGGGAAGATATTAGCTATGGCAATACTTTATGTGCTTCATACTATTCACTGTGCTTCTGAATAGTAAGGTATGATGAAATTCAAAAAAGATTTTTCTCTGCTCTGCAGGAACTATTCTTACTCATCTCATCTTTTCATTTTCCTTTTGCACTAGCTGTAAGGAAAAAAGCCCTTGGGAGCCTTCCTTTTTTTTTTTTTTTTTTTAATTTTTAAAGTTTCCAGCCATAGTATTCCAGAGATATTTAGAACTTGATACAACAAACTTGGACTACAAGTAAGATATGCTGAAAAAGAAAAGTAAGGAGCAATAAAGCTATTGTGTAGACAGAAATGTTTCCTAAGTAGTAGAAGTACAATATGTAAATACAATAAAGGTGCGGCTGAGTCCTCTGAGAAGGGTGTGTTTACATACATTAGTGAATTGGTAGTAAAAATTAACTTTGAATTTGACTTTGTTGTTGTTGTTAAGCAACTGTGAAAAAAAAAAAAAAAAGGAAGGAAATAGCAAAACTAATGTGGGCCAAAATACAGCATTTCTGATGTCCTTTTGATCTGAAATAATTTTCACATCAGAGATGTAGATTTACCAGTAAAGCAATTGCTTAACAGAAGTCATTTGTCAGCTTCAGGTTGCAATGTACAATTATTTTTGTTCAGTGTCTCATATGTTCTGATTTGCTGTTTATTTCAATTGTAGTCATTTAGAGAAATGATAAAACTTCATCACAGATTCCAAGCAGGAGCTACAATCATTAGATAAGCACAGTGGCAGTGTCTTGTAGTTAATTCTCTTACTATAGAGACCAGACCAATAGAAAAGACCTTGCCAAAAGGCTTAAGAACAGGTTTGATGCTGGCCCTTGGAACTCGTGCTAGGCATGTGTGGGGGCTGTAGCCTATTGAACTCTGAAATGCAGAAAAATTAGGCTCCAATGAATTCTGACTTGGTCTCATTCATCCTTATCCCATCCATATTTGAAAATAAGTTAGAAATGTTCAGGGGACTCTAAATGCCCAGCTATTTCTGTGTGAGGTTGCCTGTATGCAAAATGGATGTTTTCATACTCAAATCACCAGTCAAGTGCACAGTGAGCTATCTGTAAACGTGAAACCTAATTGAATATGCTGTTGAGGCAACCAGACAAGGCAATTACAGACAGGATTGAATTCTTGTATACACCTTGCTGTGTGTCAAACTTCAGATATTCTTCCCACTGCATCTTGTCAAACATCTTACATGTATTAGCTTCTGCTCTGTGATCAGCCAGTCAACTCACTAGAAGTTGCTTTCTTCAGTGCCCTCACGTAGGGGTTGCAAAGCTTATTAGCCATTGCCTAGCTAAGGACAGGTCGCAACACAGAGCGATCACCCACTGCTGGAAGTCCTACAGAGGTAAATCAGCCACTAGGATATACAGCTAAGAAATATCTGTTCAAACAGCTTTTTTACAATGAGACTAGATTTATGTCTGCAGTGAAAGCAGACAAGGATTACCGAAAGAGGTTCAGCAGGAAGAATGGAAGCAGTCTCTCCCAAAGAATACAATTCAATCCTTGAACAACAAAGAGAATAATGTGATTTTTACAGACCATGCACTTGAATTTTGCTATCATTGGCAGCACCCACCACCTGCCTGCTCATTTTTCAAATATACATTTTACTAGTTCTTCCAGGCTGCACCTCAGACTTGGCAAAAGATCTCTATAACCAGTCAGAGTTAGTTCATGGCTTTCACTTAAATACTCCTTCAAAATTTCTCTCTTCCCACGAAACTGCTGAAGTCTTGGCAACAAATGGGCAGCTAGAAACAATGAGACCCCAAACTTCCATGACAAGATCAACACATGTGCTTTTCTGTGTTCCCTGAACATGTTTACGATCTCCATCTTTTTACACTCTCTGGAGCAGAGATCATTTTTGTTCTGGACTGTACAGAACCTCATTTAAGCTGGAAATTCACCAATCACAGCTGTGGTGGGAACAGCAGCCCTATTTCAAATATCACTTCTGGCTGTTTTTCCACCAATTCAAAGTATTTGTGCAATTATTTTTTTTCAAATTGCACAAAAATTATAAGATAAATTGTTATGTTAGTATCATAAAAAACTACTAAATTGTCAGCATCAGTTTATTATATGCCCAACCTGCTATTTTGTATTCAGGACCAGATCGAAAAGTTGTTTTCCGAGATAACTAATCCTATGCTGTCATTTATTACTTTAAGACTTTTGGCCTGTGCATAATAAATCATAGGCCACAGACAAAAGCGTCAAAGATTAATACATATTGATACCAATGAAAAAAACATGTCATTTTATTGATAGAAAAATACCTTTAAATGCTTTTCAAATGGATTCTTACAAATTTGTTCTAAACTCACAGCTAGTTTGCGAACGGCTTTCACTGACAAAAAAAAAAAAAAGCAAAGATGATTATCAATTACTGAAAGAAATGCTAAATATATAATCCTGATGGTCTCAATGCTAACGTACAAGAGGAAAGAAATCAAAGTCTTCTGCCTGTTGATTCTTACAGCCAGAGATCAGAGTACACAAGGGGAAAACCCACTGAAAAAAAAAAAAATTATATATCTATATTAAAAGCCCTCGCTTTTACAGAATAAAACTGTTTCATGTCTGCAGGGTTTAGTGGGCTGCTTTCTCCTTAAGCCAGTTTGTTAATATGAAATGTGTTTTCAGTGTCCTGCAAGAAGTATCATTACTGAGACACATGGCTCTGCTTGAAGCAATGGAAACACTGGGGAAAAATGTTGCAATTTGTGAATCACTACTGAAGAATGCACAATAGTTCCTGAAACGTTCAAACCAGTGAGGTACATAACCAGAATGGAGCAAAATAAAAATTACCAGCTAAGCATATTGCAACTTCTTTCAAATGCAAATTTCCAAATCTTGACAATCCCACCCAAGGAAACAAACTACAGGAAATGACCATTTCGCTCAAGGGATGTTATTCTTACAGTGCCAGCTTATAAGGGACTCACAAATGCTCTACCGTGGCTTTGTTCTCCTTCACGTTTTTCCATCCGTATGATCAGGTGCTTTCCCAAAACTTTTGGAGAGAGCACTTCTCAGGTCAGCCTGGGTCTGAACTACTGAACACAAGCCTATTACCCAAACTATGAAAAAAATCCCTCAATTAGATTTTTCTAAAAAGTTTTTAGAAGAGGACATAACTATTGTTCAGAGAAACCTGAAGTTTGCCACATTTTACCAGTATTTTACTAAAAGTTTGTGAGTAATACCTGTTCTCTACACTGCATTCTATTGATTCATTCTGTTCATTTTCTCCATTGATCCTACTTGCAGGATCAGTCCAAGCATTACATTCTATTCCAAGAGCTGAATAGGTGATAAAACCTTCCAACCTGCCATGAGATTTTTTTTTTTTAAACGTTCCTTTCTCCTTCATTAATGTCTACCATGTTTTAGTTGAAACCTTTTTTTTTTCGTTTTCTTTTTTTTTTTTAAACTGAAGAGCTTGTATACAAGAGTGCCAATAACAACAGTTGGGTTGATTAATGCTCTATACACATATCTAGAATTTTCATGCTGAATCTCAATATTCTTAAACATTAATTGAACAATGTATTGCTAAAGTAATTTCTGCTTGTGTTTCTTTTTGGTCAAGTGGAACTAAATTGCATATCCTGAGTTACTGTACTTGAAAATGGTTGTTAAATCCAAAGGGATGGAAAGGAGTATGGAGGTAGCATATTAAGCACATTTTGTTCTGGACATGATTTTAATTACATTGCACGGCATTAATAATTTCATTTATGTTAGATTTCTCCACTCTCTTGGGCTAAAGATCTGAATATATGAGAATGATGCTCTCAATCGTTCTGCTGTAAAAAGTCAACTTTTCTGTTCTCTACTGATCAGAATTAAAAATGTAATTGTATTAAAAATATAATTTCTATGGGATTTTGGCCACAATCACTGAAAAGTCAATAAAGAATTTAGCAGCATTCAGAAGACAACATTAAAAAAATGTTGAAAGTTGCATCGTCTGCTGTCCACATCGACTAAAATTTGATTTTCAATAGTAGTAAGTGCCATTTACCCTTCCTTCCACGTTGAATGGCATAGAAATATACTCACAGACATATTCAGGCCCCTTCTTATGGTCTGAGGAAGGGTTTTCTAAAAGAAAACCATATTTGCTTTTTTGTTTGTTTGTTTTTGGTGAGCACAGCTCATCCCATTGCACTGAGATGATCAGAATTTCCAAACACAAGTGAAGCACTTCTGCAGAAGCCATAGATGGAACCGATTCACCTGTGGCACGAGGCTTTCATGGGAACCTTGCTTTTGGTTGCTAGCAAAGCCTGACCCATTTCTCTGTCCACAGAACTCACCAATTACCAGCTATTTGCTTCAGCCTTACTAATTAGCTAAATAAATCAGTCTCTCTCTTGAAATTGGGAGCCAGCGATGGACTTTCACAATCATTTTTTCTTTTCTTTCTTTTTTCAATCAACTGAATCAAGTAAACTCTATTTCAGCTCATCATAACTGTGCAGGAAGGGACAGCACTTCCAGGCTAACAGAAGCATAGTGCATACTATGTGAAGACATGCTGTAGTAAAGTCTCAGATTTTATGAGCATAGAAAAATACCAAGACACACTTCACTATCTTGAAGCATAGCATTTTTAGTAAAAACAATTAACTTTGTTAAGGTTTTTCAGCTCAGTAATAAAGAAGTAAACACAGAAAATTAAAAAGATTAGTGCACACAACAGCGTCAGAAAAAGATGTGTTCTCTCATTTCTTCATGATAATGTTGTAACAACCTAGCAGAGACGCACAACGGTACATTAGAATTAGATTATGCTAAAACTATAGCTCTTCCAAGAGTTCAACCGTCATGGGAGGGAATCTCAAAAGATTTGTCTAGCATCAAAAAAGATGCTGTCCTTAGTTCTGAAGCAACAAACAGGTCTTAACCACAGTCCACAACTTCACTCAAATATAATGTGAAAAGTCATAAAAGAGAATATATTCTAAGACTTTACCAAACCTATACATCTATACAGAAAGAAAGAAAAAAATACATTGGGAGTCAACAGCTTAAAAAAAAAAAAAAAATCAAGCTCAGCTTCAACTCAAATGTCATTTTCCATCTTAGCATATGGATTTAAGAGTTGGAAATCCACCAACATTATAGACAGACTTATAAATACTTTCAAAAAGCAAATGCTCACAAAAAATACTAGATTTCTGTGGATTTGCTGCACAGCAAATGCCAAGAAATGCCAAGATTTGTCAGACAGATTGACGATTTATTTATTTATTTTAATCTCTAATCTTACTCAGAAGAGAAGGAAATATCTGGGACCTATAAGAAGAATTAAGTCAAAGCGTCTGCTATAGCAGACATGCCGCGGTGGTGGGGAGGATGGGGGGAACCAAGGGGATCTCTCCAAACAGTACATAGAAAAAAAATAGAGGGAAAAGAAACCAAGAAATTACTAAAGTAGAGGACCTTCTAGCAGAACCAGAAAACAGACAGTAACAGCAGAACCTGGCTGTGTCCTAAGCCACATTTCATGATCTAGGTATGCAAATGGCAATTCAAGTGTATATATCATTCTAGTTAAGTATGACAGACAGGCCTTCATAAAACAGTAAAAGGAAAAAAAACATGAAAGTTTCAAACTGATTAGAATTAAAAATTAATATTTTCAATTTCCCTAATCAAAGCCAAGTATCTGTAATAAAAACAAAGAAAACAAAAATGTTACTTCCCCACACATTTTTATTCAGCCTGTGCTTTTTATATTTACTGTTCTTAACAGAAGCCCTTCCCTTGTATAAAGTGGAACACATTGACTGGTCTGCTAGTCCACATGTGCTGGCATCCTGAACTATGAAGTTTCTGCTATCACCTGTACATCTTCCTTTATTTCATATTTGTTACCTTAACTTGCATCTCTCTGTTCAACAGAGCCCACACCCTTACTGGAAAGAAAGAAAGAAAAAAAAAAAAAATTACATCATCATTAATTCTAAAGATCAGAATAATCTTGAATATTTTTTGCATTGTTATTGCTCATTGTTTCTCTGCTTTCCTTCCTTTTATGAGGTTTTTCCCCACTGTTCACCTCATAACTCTTCTAGTTCTGTTTCACGGCATCCGTTTCATTCAGTGACTACTGCATCATTACAGAAATCCCTCTATTGGCCTCTATTTAATTGAAAAAAAAAAAAAAAGCACTAGAAAGTGGTTATTTATTGATCACATTTGTCCCTGCTTTCCTATGTGAAAGAAGGATGTCAATTTTCCAAGACTTGTGTTATTTACATGCCATACTGATTTTGATACAATCTTTATTTTTGTTTTCATCCCTGTCATGTCTTACAGATGATAACTAGATCTAAACTAGATGATACATGTAATACAGTAGTACTATTTGTGTTTGACAGATTATTTTAATGTTATCTGCTGATATAAAATATATGGATAGGTTTCTGCTCAGTTAGTTTTCATTACTGAAAGTTGATTTTTTTACTTAAAAGCTTTTACTTCATCCTTACATTGCACAGAAGCTATACACTGAAACTCTTCTTTGTCTTGTATGACTGAACATCTAAGCCACATGGACTTGTTAATTCTGTGCTAAAAATCTTGAAGGTCTTCTAACCCAATGAACTAAAAACTAAAATGAAATAATGCAAGCTATCTCCGCGAATAATTCTCATGCTGCTGAAGTTTTTGGAAAACAAAGAAAGAAAGAAGAAAAGGGGGAAAAAAGAGAAAAAGCACACCAACACTCAATCTCTTTACAAGAACGTCTGCAGAGAACCAAAAGGGGAAAAAATAGCAAACCAATGCCCAGAGAACAGAGGGGGGCAATTATTTTTGAATACTTGTAAAAGATTTTTTTTCCCCAAGAAACATGTACAAGTTCATCTTAAATATTTATATTCTTCCAGTACTTTGCATGGGAAAAAAAACAGATCATATATTCAAGTTATCAGAAAGTCTGATTTCTAAAAGTAAAATCCAGCCATCTACAGTCTTGTGAAGCTAACTGCCCCAATACCTGTATTTGTCCAGAGTAGCATTTTTACGCAGCGAATGAATTTGATACATAGCAGGGTCTAGCATGTCAAGCATGGTAATGAAATATGTTACACTGGCTGGGAGAGGTAAAGGAGACTGAAGATATGTACTCAACTTTGCTAGCTTTTATACAGCTATGTCAGATGTCAAAATACTGTACAACATGGGCAATAAGCTGCAAGACAGACTAGTGAATACGTATAAACACCACCCTACAACATCACTGGTTCTGGGAAGCATGCACATACTCTGTTTGCATGGGTATTTTTACTTAGATGGCCTATCTAGATACCTATATGTTTACAAAAATATAGGCAACAAAGACACAGATATAATGAAAATTTAGTCTCAGCTAGGCTTCTCAGCACCACGTTAATGGCAGAACAAGTGCATTCCTTGCAGACCTTGCAAACCAGATTTTTTGCTGCAGTAACAAACTGCAGGGAAAGTGATCAGATTTTTGAGGCCATGCTGTTGGAGAGACAGAAATCTTATCTCATTGTCCCAGTTCTTCTGCTATCTTATGAACAATGTTCAAAGATTCCTGTAGGAAAAGAAGCTGCCATTTAGTGAGGATTTCAGTTCCTAAGAATATGTAATTTATTTTTCAGGTTTGGGGTTTTTTTGTTTGTTTGGTTTGTTGTTTTTTTTTTTTTTGGTCGTTTTTCAAATTATATTTAGAAAATTTGAGTAAAACAGGAAAGTTGGCAGAATGTCAAAGCAACAGGGAGCAAAGGCAGCCAAGAAAAGTAGCCCATAGACATCGCTGAATCTCATTGTCCCTAATCTGTTGTAGATTTAGCAATTCCACGATGAGCGATTCATTTACAGCATTTCGCTACTTCAACTGGCTGGTGACTTATCTAAGGCTTTGGTTTGATGATAGAGCGAGTCTGACTTTCAGATTCCTAGCAGCAGACTGAAAATGACACAGTCACAGACTAGTAAATGTCTATCTGCTGTAAACTCCTCCTATTGCATTAGAGGGGATTGTTTTGAGGGCTTGGGGAATTTTGTTTGTCCCATGACACACAGTTTTGTCAGTCAACACCACTCTAATCTTACGTGGGTTAGTTGGTCTTCCTTCAGCAAAAGTACAGACCGCACGAGCTTTCTAACAGTGTCGTGGGTGTTCCCACAGAAAATGAGATTGTGTGCCTGGAGTTACATGGGTCGTATCCGTACTAGTCTGAGACCTGGAAGTACACCAGATCAGCACGGCCAGTCTCTGAGCCGAAACCACATGGTGCTGGGCCTGGTTCCTGCTCACTTGAACTGCAGAATTCTGACCAGCAAGCAATGATAAAAGTACTCCCAACACAAGTTTTTGCACTACTGTACATTTATTCCTAGCATAAATTTCCTAGTTCATTGACCACTGCAATTCTCATGAATATGCAGTTACCCAAATCCTCTGGAGGAACTATATTTAAATATACAAAAAGCAAGCTGGCTATTTTTCTCTCCTTCCAAAATATAGTTTAAGAGCCAGCTTTCTTTTTGTGTGGTTTTGTTTGTTTTTAAACTTTTGAAATTCCCTTATTTTCCCTATATTTAGGAAGGAATAGAGGTGACATGGCTTAGGTAAGACTAAGTAGTAAGTCATGGTTAGAGAATAGTTTCTGAACAAAAATAGAGGACAAAAAGTAGAGATTGAAGAGCAGACCCAAGAAAGATACAGGAAAAAAAAAAACAACACCAAAAAACAAAAAACACAAACTAAAAAAGCACAGATACAAGAAGAGAGAGGACAAACCAGTGCAAAGAAGAGCCAGAGGGAAGGAGAGTAAATTGATAAAAGGCAAGTGGCAGAAAGAAAGAATGAAGGATGAAGGTGACAGATGAAAAATAGACGTAGGAATTAAAAACAAAACTCCTAAAACTCAGTATTTACAAAAAGATCTTTCCAAGTAACATTCTTACATTAGGCTCAATTTCCTTTCTTCACTCTGTTTGCTGGTTTTCATACAATCTTGCTAGCATGGGCAGGAAGCATTTTGATTTTTAGTTTAGAATATACGTGCTTCACACTTTTGTTACTCTTCAGATGGCCATTACTCCAGCTAGCACGCTAAAGGTAAGAATTCATTGAAAACTGAAATTCTCCATCTTGGTCAGCAGGACCAAGAGCTAAGCACATAATTTCTATTGAATGTCAATAATTTCCTTAGGCTTTTTATTCATTACCTAGGTCCTTTCTTATTTACATATGCTCTCTAAACTGAGAATGTGCTCAAGTCTTTGGCCCATCGCACACAGATACCCTCCTTTAGATTTTCTTCTTTGTTCTAGCCAGATACAAATCCCAGACCTATCACCTCTCAGTTACTTTTAAAACTATGTCTGTCCTATACAATAGTGCACCTAAATGGTTAGCAGATAGAAGATACTGTATATGCCTAAGGGTAGCCCTAAGGCTAGTTTTAACGCATACTCAGATATGATATTCAAAAAGTGATGTTGTGCTTTACAAATCCATTTCACTTCAGTGCTGAAGACTTTATAAAGCAGACACAAAATACATATTTTTCAAAATATATATTTGAATGGATCTTTAATAAAAGGAGGTTTCATCTCATGAGCTAAACTTAACTAACCTAACAAATCCTTCCCAGCTCACTTTTAAAAGAACACTGAAATTAATATCCTCGTAGGGAAGCACCTACCCAGCTGACTTCCCTTTGGACGTCAGGGTAGATGGCTGCAAATCATCATTCTGAGAATGGTTTTACAGTGACTAACATTAGTTATTTTACTTATATTGTTATACTTATGGGCAAAGGAATACGTAGTATGAAGGTGTCTATTTCTTAGCCAGTCAGGTGGGAAAATACACCATCCCGACCACAGGAACCAACATCCTCTGCACGTTGCGGAGGAGGATTTAAATTAACTCACTCTCAGCCACTACTGTCCAGTGCCTGTCTTCATTTGAACGCCTCCCGATCAAACAGCCAACGTGGGTCTGCTTTCACCGGCCATCTGATATTTGCAGCTTCTGGTACAGATGAGAAACTGCACTCAGTTTTGAGGCAAGAACCTCAGACATTTCTCAGCAATTCTAATTTAGAACGGTTTTGTTCTATTGCAGCCACCAGCACTCTTCTGACAGTCAAAGAACAATCTCTCTGACCACAGAAACGAGCTGCTGCAGTCTGTAGTGGCATACATACCTTGAAATTATTTTTGACTTTCAATGCAGGTACTCTCCCAAGACTACCTATGTTACAAGACACCAGACTCCTGACAGCTCTCTGCTGACCTTCTTAACAGAGGAAAACCGCTCTGTGTTTCCAGCCTCTTGGGTATTTCTTTTTATCAGAAAAAGGAAGACTATAACAGACAATTCCAAGACTAAATCAAAGTGAAATTACAATCTTTCTGATCACGCAGGGCTGCTAGTGGAGGTGAAGAGACATCATATCAACGGGTATTCTTCCCTATTGTCATATACCAGGAATATATCAGAAAGCTTTGTTTTACACTTTGTTATTTATATTAACTTATATATATAAACATACACACACAAACACTTTTATTTATATAAGTATATTGTGTGTATAAGTTCATATACTTGTATTATATATTTATATATACTTTTATGTATATAAATTTATAAATATATAAAAGTATAAGTTCATACACATCAATATATTTATATATATAAATTTTATNTATATAGGTAAAAGTAACTGGCATGAATAGGTAAAAAAAATCTTTAAAATAAAAAAGACTTGAAAATACTGTCACTTCCCTGTTTCCAATTTTAAGTTGTCATGAAATTTAATCAGTGGGATTACTCACCATAGGGAAAGAGCCTGCTGTTTTCTGAAGTACACAGAGTGACAGACACAATTTTAGAACCTGACCTGAAATAGAGGTCCCTGACCCCCATCATTATTATCACTTGATGTAGGTGAAACTGTAAGTCATAGATTACTTGGGTCTCCTGATGCTACAGCTGCACTTTTTGAATACAGTAGGCGGGTAACTATCAAAATAACAAAACTCCTGTGGAAGCAGAGAGGCCAGCACACTCGCAAGCCCAAAAGCAGAAAGTGGTTACTGCTTGATAGGGACCTGTCATCAGATTCAGTATCTAAAGGGACTGCAGTAAATTCAAATACTCTCTGGATTTATGAAAAAGTTGCTCTGAAAATAAAGTGAAAAGAAGTAACAGGCTGGATTTATTTAAATCAATTGGAAAATAAGGCTTTCATACCTGGCATCTTAAGAGCTAAAAGTTTACCATTTTTTCAGCCAGACTTAACTATGGTCACAATTTTAGGAATGCAACCTAGGAAATTTTTGTTAGGTTTGGGTTGGGTTTTCTGGGGGTGCTGGGGTCTGAGGGTGAGGGGGTGTTTGGGGTGGGCTGGTCTGGTTGGTTGGTGGTGGTGGTTAGGGTTCGGTTTCATTAGGATGTTCATCCTACTCCTGCTGCAGCCTCGTGCTCCCCAGGATGGCTTATGCAAGGAGTTCAATGAAAGTGCAGGGAAGCGGGGTGGAGGAAAAGGAGGGTACCTGCCTTCAGCGTCAGGCAGGTCACACGTTTGCACCCGAGATGAAAACATATGGAAAGTGGGTAGTATAGCTGAGGGCTAGTGCAGTAGCATAACAAAAATAATTTACCGTTCCAAATCAGAATAATAATCACAATTTCAGATGCCTCATTACATTATAGATTAATGATCTACAACTGATTTGCACTTCTTTTAATGAACAACAAAATGAGCTAATTTTACATATTGTACTGTTCTATACCATCATTAACACCTATACACAACACGGTAAATGACAGATACCATCCCCGAATTTTATCTCCCTTAGTGTTCAGGATTTATTCTTACATAGACCAACTTAAAAAAATAATAATAATTAAAAAATCATTCATTAATCAACCATGAATCATGCTGCTGAATAATTTTATGTTTCTCATTCATGAGCAGTTAATTGCTATTTGAAATATGAGCTATGCTCATTAAACTCTATGGTTACATGGTATGCTTTGATTTTCATTTGGGCAAGATAAAGTTCCTAAAACTATGATTTCTTTTCAGAAATATTTGGCATTTTCCTCTGTTATAACAAGTTTTTTGGATTTTTCTAACAATGAAGCCACTAAGTATATGTTTTCCAGGAAGAACCCCCAAACAGACGTAAATTCAGAAGGAAGAAATACATTGAACATTTCAGCCGGATACGTATGCTGTCCCCACACGGAACATTCTGGTAAATACTCATCTCTACCAACCAAACAATAGCATGGGTTTTTCCTATTATTAGACCTAAGCTGTTTTTACAAAAATAAAGAAAGAAAGTCCCATAAATGCCAACAAAACAAGAATTTAAGTGAACAGACAATGGAAATTTCTAGCTATTCAAGAGTCCGAATGCTAACGTTTATTTATTTTAGATTCCGAAGTTCTTTTGTCCACTGGTACTTCACTTCACATAGTATAAAAGGGCTGTCTTAAATTTGCCAGGACAAATCATAAATGTGTGAAATCTAATCTCTTATTCAAACAATGAAACTCAAGAACTGATCTTAGATTTAATGTTAAAAGAAAAGAAAATAAATACCAGAGGTTGTATATCTGTAGATCTGCCTGATCTTACCATATGGCTGTGTTCCCTTCCCTATGCAATACCCCTGGCTTATACTCATGGGCTTTTTAATAGCACTTTAAATTAAACTTAATCCCACCTTCATATCCTGTGTACTACAAAGAATGTTCTGAAGTCAGAAATCATTATGACGTTTAAATCAGTTTGAATTACTGATCGCGTTTCGGACTTATTTTAAATAACTTCTGTAATATATGCATTAAAATCTCTCGTGAGGGCCCTATTAGATCTGTGAAAGTGCTATGAAATAGTAATATTATTATTAATAAATAATAACTGCTGTAGTAAAAATACAGAAAAAATGATGTTTTCTCCTCTGTAATGAAATTCTTCTTCATATTTTGCCTATTTATGGCACATCACAATGATTCAACAGTAGAGTTGAAGTTACCTGTCTACAGGCAACAAAATGTCAGGCTAAATAGTTATCCCTAACCACCAACAGTAAAGGACACGACAAAACACTCTCCTTCGACAAAATAATTGCAAATTTATGACAAGGCACATTTTGTTGACAAACGGAAGCTACTTGAGACAATTTCTCCTGATAATTATATGGTGTAATCAAGTGATGCTGGCAGTGATTATACAACTCTGACAAACTTTTTGTGTTGAAGTCTTAGCTACTTCTCAAATGTAGCCAGTTGTATGCCTTCTGGTGCGCTGCAGGCTTTGCCCTGGCAGTGTACATATGCATAGCCTGTTATCCTATTAGCACATAAAAATCAAAGTTTTGAATGCCTGGACTGTGATGGAAAGTGCTTCTGTCTTGCAAAGACAGTTTGAGGTCACGCACAGCATTGGTTCATAGACAAGAGTATGTGGAGATGAAAATAAACTACTCGTGGATGGCCAGCTCTTCATTTCCCTCCTTCCCAAGTCAAAACAAACGATTAATTTCTCAGCATCAAAACTTTATCTATTTTCAGGAAAGACATGATAGTTAGGATTTTTTCTTTTAGGCTGCTATTCTTCTTTCTGTTGTTATTTCAAAGAATTCACAAATCATCTACACTTCTCAAATGCCTTAGAAATTTGAGAGATTTTGAAGAGTCACTTGATAGAGATACAGACTATTTTTAAAGTAAACTGCTGATCCCTAAAATACACGTTAGGCAGTCAGACCTACAGTTTGGAGCAATTGATAAATAACTATCTGCATAAATCCACACACTAGCTCTGTATATAATCAGAGCAGGTAATAGGATAATTTTCCATTCTTTGATACATATACGATATAGACTGTCAGGCCAATATGCACTGTATGTTATTGTATCAATGCTATGCATGAGTTCAGAAAAGCTAGATTTCATGCTTCTCTAGTTCTCCATAAAAGTGCAATTTTACAACTCATTAAGGAAGCAAAGGAAAGAAAGGCGAGTGGTATGTTGGCACAGGTTAACACTATGAATTGATGCAAAGAAAAAAATATCTGGAAAGTTATAGTGTACTTGATGGAATAACAGCTGGTAAAATATTATACAGCAATTTTCATGAGATTTACAGCAGACTAGTAAACTACAGAAGGGCAAAGGACCGAAAATGAAATTAAACTAGGCCATACATCAACAGTGGTTTTGTTTTCAGCAGCTTTGAACTCTACAATGGATTATGTAGAGAGTGCATGTGCATGGCTAAAACTGTCAGAGACGTTAGAGGACCAGAACCCAGGAAAAAAAAAATCTAGGAAAAATTTATCCATGCTGTTTCAACCACAGTGAATAAAACATAACAATTATGTTCATTAAAGGTAACCAAATGCAAATGAATTAAATTGAAAGTGTTGGGNGAAGTGTTTGCAACCGTGAAACGAGGGTGGTTTGCAGTCCCCAGTCTCTGCAACCCACATGTGCAGCCTTTACGTCTTTTAAAAATATTGATAGCTGTATTAAGAATACCTTTAATGTAATGCATTTGTGCATAATATCAGTGTTCACAGTCTAAGTGCCCACTGAACGCAGTGTCAGACAGGACTAGTAGAGCTAATATTGTTATTAGAGTTGATCAAAAAGTCTTGGCGGCTTTTTCTTTATTATTATTAAATAACATTAACGTTGGATGAATTAACAACAAATAAAGTGAATAACTTCTAAAATGAAGGAAAAAAAAATGAGAGAAACTGATTTCTAAGTGGGAGACATAGGAAGAAGTCCTAGACAAATCAGACAAAAACAGAACTTGAAGTCAGCTCAGGTTGTTAAGCTGTGACAATATTCCCGACATCAACATTTTAAAGATGTTTACAGTTTGACTTGTACATCCAGCTAAACCATTGCCTGCTCTGTCTGTCCTTCCCTTGAGTCCTCCACCTCTCCTCCCACTCTCCAAATTCAGATCAAATTATCTCACTCAGAGGAGATATCAAAAGACCTCATTTGTCTTCTGCCCTAGAAATGTATATTCTTGGAAGAGCAAAACCATTTGTAGAAAAGGAAGCCACTAGCGCTGCAGATCTAAACTGGAGTCATTTTATAGGGGAACCTTGGGGATGGACATTAACTAAATTGCTAAATACAAGAATAAATACAGAAAAAAAAAATTGCACAAACTCACTATAGAAGAAAGTCAGTTTTTTATGCAGCTGTGAAGTGTCTTTCAAACAAAAGACTCCATTTCCTCAGTAATTCTCCTAGACAAAGGCTGATTAAGAGTTACAGTGTTACCCTTATGTAATGGATGATAGATAAAACTAAGAAAAGTTCAATGTTCACAAAAAATAATCTCTCTTGTTATTTGACGCTGTTTGTTTTAGAGCAGTCTTCCCAGTGGCACAGCAACAAAAATATCACAGCACCAGGGAATCTATATTCCATATTCTATATCCCCAGTAATGAACCATCACTCCAGAAGGTAACATCTTTGTACCTGCAGTGTTTGCAGTGAGATCTATAACACTTCAATGGCTTACATTCACTTTCAAAAACTGCTTTCTGTTTTCATGAAAGACATCTTTCACATGAAAGATCAGGCTTGAAGAATTCTGTAGAGCTAAAGCACAAGTGGTACACAGCCAGCTGAAGCCAAAACTCCGGTGACACTCATGCTGACAGTCAGGGTAGAACATATGCATCCCAAAGCAGAGATGCAACGCAAACCACACACACAACTAGAAAGGAATTTAAATGTCTGTTCACCCGACTGATATCTCCTCATCAGCATCATACAGATGGTTGCTCCACATTTACCATCTACAGCTAGAACGTATTCCTGATATGGTTTGAAGAGTACAAAACCTATGAACTCATACACTAAAACTAGTTCATGGTCTGAACAATCCACTTATGTTCAATGTAATATAGGAAACAGTTTTCTAAAAACATTATTATTATTTTTAATCTAAGCAGCAGCCACAGCTCCCATTTTACTCTACTGTCTTCTTCCTTATCCCTTTTAATTTATTTTAATGTCGTACTACATTTTAAGACACAAGAAGGGGTCATTCAAAAATATTTATTGGCTTATTAAGCCAGACTGCATTTGTTCCTGCTGTATCAGGTTTATAGAAATCCAGTCCACCGTTAACAACATTTTATACTGCACCCCAATATGATTATACAAACCACCCCGGAAGATGTTTCAGAGACCATAATGAGATCATCTATGGGGGACACTGTTATATGTACCCTTTATGTTATGTACTCAATAGTGGAATAGCAAATGAGAATGATTACTTACTTCAATATATATTCTCTTAACATACCCGGACTAGAAAAGACACCTGAGAGACATTGCTGTCATGCTTTCAAAAATACTTTATAAAGTCTTCAAGAGTTATAATACTGCCTTCACAGTCCAACAAGACAGTCAAAAGTAAGAAAGAAATAGCTGGGACATGACCACAGGAAAAGCATTACTGTAAATACAAAAATTCTTAAAACAGAAAAAATCATAATTGTTGAATATAAATCATTAAAATGTTCCTTTTTATAATTGGATATTTATAGTGAGCTGTAATAATTTTCACTGTAAGGCCTGATTTACCTTTAATTCAGTTACTATAGAAATCTTGGGGCTCAGTAATTGGATACTGTGCTGTTAAAAAAATTGTAGAATCCACAGGTGCCCACTGAGCATCAGAATTCCTTAAGTGGCCTTGAAAAAAAACTTGGCTTAAAAAATACGCAAACTTGCTGTATCAGAAGACTTCTGGAAAGCTAAGGTCAAAAGGATTTTTAATGGCATTTTTCGAGACCAGGTCTGATCTGATAGTTGGCCTTGCTTTGAAGGAGAATTTAGATTAGAGACCTCCTGAGGCCCCTCCCAACCTGAATTATTCTGTGATTACGTATAAATGGTTCCTGAACGTATTTGTTGATAAATGTGCAGACAGATAATGGTTAAGGAAGGCTGAGTACAACACTATACAGAGACAAACTACGTTACAATGTAGATTGTATCAACAGGTTAAAAAAAAAAAAAAAACAGCCAGAAGCTGTTAAGGTGGGTGGGGGGGTATTTATGAAATAGAGCTATGTGACCTCGGAGACCTACCTGATAGAAACTGAGTTTACCTGAAAAACAGATCAGTGCTCCATCTCATTCAAATCTGTGACAAACGATATGCAGGTTTTTGCCTACTCTGTCAACTTTCAGATTTTAGGAGAGCCGTGAGGATTTTCCCTGGCATCCCCCTGTGTTTGAGGGGCATGATCTAAAGGATCGTGCGCTTGCCAGTGCCGAAGAATGCACACCCACCGTCACCAAGTCAGTGTACATATGGAAATGAAGACAGATGAAAATGCACTTAGCTTCATAATTGACAGCAGTTAGCTCAGTACAACATTCAGAGTAAACATTATAGCTTTTTGATCTTTCATTAAGCTATCACTGTGAACTAGCACATGGTGGATATATTTGTTTTTAAAGACAGTTTAAGACAATTAGGACTGTCTCTTAAACCGAAACTATTCTGAAAAGTTCAGCTGAGAGAAGATATGAACCTGCACAGGCTTGAGCTATAGTTTCATGAACTATGGGTACAGCTGGAGGGAGAATCTCCACAAGAATGGAGATACGATATCATCTATCTTAAGTGTTATACAGATTTCCCAGTAGGAACCAAAGGGTGGAAAGCAGGGGTATTAGTAATGGAAAATAAGCACAAACAATCAATCTCTCAAGAAAATATTCCACACTGTTTCTTCAATTTAGTTTCCATAAGCTATGAAAATGCCGATGATTTCAAGTTTTAAAAAGTTCCTGTTAGGATATCAAGGGGTCACATTGTGTCTTTTGTATCTTTGCTCCGGCAGGGGGACGGGACTAGATGATCTTTCAAGGTCCCTTCCAATCCCTAACATTCCGTGATTCTGTGATCTTATCAGGGCTCCATCACATCTTAAGCTGTTTTCAATGTCTATAGGCCCCAGAAGTGGCATGCTATGATGTCAGAACTATGAAAAAAGTGAGCTAGCTCAGTGTTGTTACCTTCATGGACACAGAAAAAGGAAAAAAAAAAAAAAGAAAAAAAAAGAAAAAAGAAAAAAAAGGATAGAATAGCAACTCAAGCTCTACTACCCTTTCCTAATGAACTTCAACCTCCAGCAGCCGCAACCATACCAACTCCCCTTCTACCTTGTGTCCTTTTTCCCTTCAAGCAGTAATTAATCCTATATGTAATGAAGGCTCATTTTAACAACACATGCCAAGACCTTAACACAAGCAATTGGCCAGATCTTCTGTATAACTCCATTGACTGTTAATGATTTACAACAGATGAGAATCTGTCTTCAAAAAGTCTATTACTAATTAACTTAGGAAGAGTTGGCTGCTTGCAGTATTTAATATAATTCTTGAATGTTCCTAGGTGTGCATCTGAATTTCAATGAAACTTGTACCGATAGATAGATATTGACATTCTCATGAATACCAAATGAGTTCATTAGCACTTGCCCTGCGATGGTGAGCACTTTCTGCATTTATAATCAAGTGGCCTTCGAATGAAGCTGCTGGCCACATTTCATTGGCTAAAGAAACAACAAATACATTTCATTAAATTTCACACTTTTCCACCTTCTCCATTTTCTGTGCATGAAATGGAATTAGAAAATTGGGGGGTGGGAGGGGAGCAGGAAAAAGTAATTAGTGGAGTGAAGAGGCAATAAAGTTGTATGCTACGTGCCTGCTTGCTGCACTGAGATTTTGACAAAATTAAGAAGAGTAAAGAGCATTTGGGCTCATGATTCAAGTCTGTGAAGGGTCTATCAAGAAAGATGAATGTTAGATGGTTAGATGTACACGCCAGTCTTTACTTGTGCAGCACTGTTGTTTTAGGCTCTGGCAACATACCTAAGCTCCTCTCTGCTTACTATCTCATACCACCCCCTCTCATAGCATCCTTTAATCGTGCTTGGGCAGCTGCCTGACATCAATTTCCCACACATACAGTGTCGCCCGAGCTTCAAATGGGTCATAGCTAGATCATCTTCAATACTGCTGTTAACATTTACACTGCTTGCAAAATAGCAATGAGAACAAATGAAAGGTAAGATGGAGGCTGAAGGGAAAATACAGAACAGCAACAAAGAGCTGTTCCTCTCAACTAAATACTAATGTATCTGAAAGAATACATTCGCTATTTGGATAGACCAAACAGAGTTGGGAGAGTGAAGGACAAAGGCAAGTGCCTGCAGTAGTTAAAGCTAATTGGACCTTGAATGTGAACTTTAGCAGCGAGAGCAAAAATGATTGTAGAGATACAGGAGAATATTCTTTATTCTTCTCAGGTCAACACCATCTTATTAAAAAGAATGAAAATGGGCAGTATGTAAAAGCAAGAAAGGATCAAATAAGCCTATGTTCCTATCAATGGTTGAATTTTCTCATGTCAAATAAAGACCAAACCTTGACTGAAAATTCTTAAGTTATGACATTGACCAAGAGTCCTTGTATGAAAAATGCTGTGACAAAACTATGTGACAAACTATGACTGTATCTTTTTCCCTTCACCCAAAGTTTCAGTATGTTTGAGATCTGCTGATATCAACTAGACTGGGACCCCATTCTACAAACAATTAAACAAAAGTCTTAAATGCAGACATACACAAAGATCATGGCAGCATAGATACAACTAGAAATTATTTTCATATACATATATATGTAGAAACATAATAACGATTCATATATTTATTTATGTACAAAAACAATGACAGTGAGAAGCCTGTGTGATTTTTGTTGTTGTTGGTTTTCTTTTCTTTCTTTCTTTTTTTTTTTTTTTTGCTTATGCTTGCAAGACTCTAATAGAGTTCTTTATCTTGAAAGAGCAAAGTTCTGTTTGGACAATAAGAGAAGAGATTGAGCCATCCCTGCAGGGCCTAATCCTTTAGAATACATACACTTTGGAACTAGCTGCAGATTCAAAGTTTGGTGTTCATTGCTATGTGGAATTGTGATCCCTATAAACACCTTCCTGTTATTCCACACTTTTGGTTTGCTTTCCACTGCTTTGGATAAATGTCATTTTTGAAGTCAGTAGGATGAAACAGTACCATACAGGTGGGTAAAGTATAAGAGATTAACTCCTGTTCTGTAACAGCAGAGAAAGAATTTACAAATACAATTTCTTTTGTATCCGATACCATTTCCAGACTATTCTTATCTTAAAACGGGACTTGGATGAGTATATGAATGAGCAGACCTCTTTCATTCTAGTCTTTCTTTTTCCTATTTGCAATAGGACATGTCACTAAAAAGTACAGAATAATGAAAAAAAAATTAAATCAAGATTCTCTAAATGATCAGTTCAGATTATATATTAAATATTTGTTATACAGTTTATATTTCAATATAAACATTCAGATGTTAAAGAAAAGCCATTGTTGTTTAAAGGGAAAAATAAGTCTTACAAATTGTCATGTGAATCTTTCAGAAACATAAAAGCAGTCATCCTCATATTGCTACCTTCTTAATGTTAGCCTCTTCAATTCCTATTACCTTTTTTTTATTTTACATAAGTAAGGAGATTTATATGGACATTCACACAAGTTGCAAAACCTTCAGAAAAAATATCTAAGTCTATAGGATTTTTAAATGTGATCATCTATTCTTTTTCTCCTTCCTTCTCATTTTCATCACAATAGAATTCGCACATGTAACTAAGTAATTTTAACACTAAGTGACAGAACAACTTTTACTTTCTCATAGTCAAGGCTATTTTAACATTATTTACAATCTTCAAAAGGGATTGCTTTTCTCCATTAAGGCCACAGATTTCCTGTTAAGTGGGAAGCAGAAGCCAGGTTACTACTGAGAGCTAGGTAATCAAAAAAGATAGAATCCTGTTGTACCACTCCAGTATTTTAAGAAGTCCCACAATACACAGAGGCTTCATGGGAGGAGAAGTTCCTGATCAAATACTTGGCCCCAGCATCTCATTGTAAGGGGGAATGCTGAGATAAGATAGGAATATGTCTTTTTTCATCTTGGCTGAGGATCAGCTAAATGTTTGATGCTAATGTCAGAAATCAGGGTTGTTCAGAAAAAGTGCTAATTATTGCCAAGTCCGGCACCAGGGAATGGAGAAACACAGCCCTGTCTCGTACATGCCCTCAACTCTAGTGATGGGAAACATTCTTATACAGGACAAAATCTGCCTCATGTACTGGCAGCGTATAAACAAACACCCATCTGAATCCACTGAGAGCCATTTGCTCAGAACAGCTGCTGGTTGATGGGAGAAGTATTTGAAAAAAGGATAATATTTCCATGCTGAAAGACACACCACTTTTAGGAGGATGGTTCTAACAGGAAAACAGCCTGGATGCGAGCTGATTTGCGTATGATTCATACACTTCAAGCAGTCCTGCATAAACAGACACAGTTATTAAGGAATGTCTGCATAATGCTTCCATTCATAAGGTTTTTGTGTGTGGTTTTTTTTTTTTTTGGACTTTTTTTTTTTCTCCTTTGCAGGAGAAAATTTCTCTGTTAACAATTATTCTGTTCTTTCACGTTCAGTACCACCAAGCTAATTTTCTCTATTTTGGCTTCTCAATACAGGGTCTAACTCAGCAGCACCATTGAATGGGGCTACATTTAAAATGTTTCTTGGCTGAAGTGCATTTTTATAAGACTAAAGAAGAGAATTCTTTACGTTTAAACCGGCTTTCCTGGAGCCCTGGTTCATCTTAGTTTTGCTTTTAATACTCCTAATGCTGTCAAAATACAGGCCTAGTGTCAAAAGACAAATTCCTGTAGGAAATACAGTGTAACTATAAGACAATGCGAGACCAAAACATGAAAGATAGAAGAGAATACTATATATTTTATCATATTTTCTTTCAAGATATTTCCTTCTAAAAACAAGCTAAAGTATTTGAATTGCACCCCCCAGCCCCTTCTTCTTCTTCTTCTTCAATAAATGAGGGGAAATGGTCCTGCCAGATTTTACAATGTCAAATCTTTGTGAATTGCATTGTTTCTAGTGGAAAATTTATTCCATTTAAATATAGATTTCAGCACTCACGATTTATGGCAAGAAACAGGGATTACCATGTTAGGAGCATTAGTGAGTCATTATACTTGCACTACACTTGGATCAGATTTCGAGTAGATGCCTCGACTGCATCTGTCCCTGAACACAGCAAGACTGAGGTCTAGTCCAAAACTGCATGCCCAAAGTTAGCCAGCATTAGACTGACTGACTTAAGCTGTATTTCTAACACAACTGAAGTGGTGCATATGCTTAATTTGGCTTAAAACAGAATCCAGAGCACGTCACAGCACCAAGCCATAAAGCTGCAGACAAGCTGGAGCTGCGCTCCACGGTTTGCCTTATATTCAGTTTTGGATTGGAGAAGAAGGGGCTGAGACAGTGGAGGAATGGAGCAGCAGTTTTCCATTACGTAGCTTAGGTAAACACCGATCTTCTGATAGAGAGCAGCCAATAACAGGCGCTTGTTAGAGGAACGTGTGCATGGATCTTTTTGTGTGACTTTTGGAGCCTACCATGTTGGCACCTGAATTGAAGCTAGTCTCCCTTGCACTGCAATCTAGGCAGTATGAAAGCACCAAGAGTGCAATCCTAAGTCACCTAAAAATAGACATCAACTTCTGAGCATATGAACAGCATCACTGATTACATGGGCTACCTGGGGTGACTCTCAGTTGTGCATACACCTCTGTTGTGACACTCACTCATACTTATTCTGATTAATCCCACCCAAATGATATATGTGCAGTTTACGACCTTCATGGATTTGCCTTTTCTACATCTACTATGTCATTCAGTTCATTCACTTCTCCTGTAGAGACAGCAAATTAACTGCGACAGCTAAGGCAACCAAGAAATCTGCTCTCTCTGGTGGAAAGCCATGCTCTTTTTACACTGATCTTCTCTTCCCTTCCTTGTACAAATCTTTTTTTAATCATCTCTCATCATTTCTTGCACACATCTAAGTCACAGACTATTTTGGAAAGCAACAATTTTTGTACTGCAGAGGGCTCTAAAATATGATGTTTATTTTAGACTGTTCAACTGAAGATTCTGACCAAATCAATCTTAAGAAACTACTAAATAAGCAAGAGAAATTTAATGAACAAAAAAGTCACTTGACAAATGCAAACAGACATGAACTAGATAAATGGATGGCTTTCTTTTTTTTTTTTTCAAAAAATTTTTTAATTGTCCATATAAGTAAATATCAATTGTCTCTTTAAAAACAAGCCTTTTGCTTAGTGGCTTTATTAAAAATATGTAATAAGGAAAAGGATGCAGAACAAAAGAAATTAACGTAAGACAGCATAGCTAACACACCCTTGCTTGGCAAGACTGAAAATTTGCAAGATAGAGCTGTCTGTAGTCTTGCAAGCAGCCAAAATGCCTTCAGATGGCTTTCAGACTCAAGAAAGAACATCTGCACTCCCCAAAATCCAGGAAAAACTAGACAGAGCTGATACACTGGCTGTGTGCAGATATTGAAAAAAATCAACCGCAAGCATGGGGGCTTTGTACTGGGCAGTCCAATGAAACCAGCCATTCAGTAAGAGGAGGAGATTTTCTGAGCTTTAAAAAAGGCTCCGGGCCATTTATACGCCTGCCGTAGTCACCACTTTCACTTAGGTGTATGCTTCCACTGCTGCAGGCTGCCACTTCGTAATCTCTCCTTTATACATACTTGCTTATCTCTAAGACCACCAGTAAATAAGGACGCAACAGAGGCACGAACACACCTTGACATAAATTTCCTTGCTGCTTTCTGTTCTGTTCTATAGGGCTTTTTTTTCCTACTTTTTTGGTCCATGTCTGTGACATGGTAACAATAGACTTGAGTTGACTCAACCATTGTGCTTGATTCAGCTCACATCTAAACTTCATACTTATGCTACCTTCTATGAAAGGTATTTAATTTTTCCGTCATCCTTCATGATGAATAATGAGTATTTCTTATCTTGAAAAGTTCTCATTTGCATTCAAACTTGCAGCTTAAGCTCATCAATAATACTAATATACACTTACATAGCACATTTCATCTGAAGAACATAAAGCACTTTATAATTGCCAAATGATTAAGTTTTACAACATCTCCCAAAGGTAAAAAGTATTTCATTCACATAGGGCCTGGTCTCTATTACAAAAGGTTACCATGTCTGCTGTGAACAACTACAAGAACTTAAAGCTTAACAGCCATCTATACATATATATTTATAAAGAGATCCATTTGTTGTGTTCAGCACCGCATTAGAAGATCACAGCGTGTTAAGGTATCACTGGCCAGTTTGCCCTGACAACGGTACTGCATTTAACCCAGCAGTTCTCAGCCATGCTCAGACTCAGCGTATTTGTTAACACAGTCCGGGGCTGACAGAGAGAGGCAAATGCTGAGTGAAGGAAGAGTCATGAATAGAACTCAATTTTGGTGTCACTAAACTTTTTTTCCCCCCCCCTCCTTTTAAAGTTCATGCTTCAGATGTAAAATCTGCTCATTCCGAGTTAGGTGGCTACTAGTTTATTATTTAGCCTTCCTTTCTTCATCTGTAAAAATCTTTTTGAGGTTTTATAAATCAGCGAAAAAAGAAATTCACGTATATACCACATCATCAATTTTTCTTTCCTTTTTCAAGGCTTTAAGTATACTGTGCATCCAACCCTTGGGGTATATAACTCTCGACACACAGTTTCTCAGAGCACGTTGTCTTTTCCCTGGAAGTGAAGGGGAACCAGAGGGAAAGGAGCAGGAAAATTCTCCACATCTACACCAGAAAAATTCGAGAGCCAGACACTAGCACCAGTCACTGAGGGACTCCCTAGAGAAGGGGAGAGCTTCAGTGCAATCTCTTCTTGGAGCCTGACCCTAACAACAAAAGGGAAAGGAAGCATCCATCCGAACTCTGAGGAAAGCAGCCCCACGGCTCCTCCGCCAGGCCTCATGCCCTGTGCCGGGCCCCGCCACAGCCGAGTCAGAGCGGGCCGCAGCTAGGGACCCCTGCGCGGCGTCCTTCCCAGCCCGCGGCGTCGGTGCTGTGCCTGGCCTCGCCTCCTGGACAGAGCTGACCTGGCACAGGGCATGGCAGGGATGGAGAGGATCGATGAATGACAGAAACTCTCCGTGGCACTATGAAGCACGATCCTAGACCACTTCCCCAAAATCTGTATCTGATGAAGATTAAAAGCAAAGGGAATTATATAATTGGAAATGGATAGCCTGCCTTTCCAGAAGTGACTGCAAGAGCCGTTTACTTCCATTTTACTAATGACATTGTCCATAATATTAATTTTACCCTCTATACAATACTTTCTAACCCCCCGCCCCCTTTTTTCTTCCCCCTTTTGTGCAGCACAGATGTCTCCTACACAAAGGAACCACAGGCAAATACCATAACAGTTAGTGAGAATAAACATTTAAGATTTGGTAAGTCTTTGTAATTAAGTTTTGTTCTTCCTTCCTGTAGTACCTCAATTAAAAGTTAATGGCTAAGAT
Organism: Anseranas semipalmata; assembly: GCA_013399115.1. Taxonomy (NCBI): domain Eukaryota; kingdom Metazoa; phylum Chordata; class Aves; order Anseriformes; family Anseranatidae; genus Anseranas; species Anseranas semipalmata. Next base: position 1,732,972 of record VXAA01001019.1, read on the forward strand.
ACATTTTGCATCTATTTTTCCTGGACAATTGCTGAGTTAAGTAGGCAAACACCTACTTGTGCAACATACAATTAAACTGTTTCCTACCCGTCTGTGAAGCAGCTAGTGTTTTCTGTACATTTTCATGTCAAAAAAAAAAAAA
>VXAA01001019.1:1733128-1744248 GCA_013399115.1 Anseranas semipalmata
GGTTGGGTTTTTTTAAACTTTTAATTCAAAAAAAAAAAAAAAAAAAAAAAAAAAATCTATGGCAGCCATAGCAACCTAAAACCAAAGATATAATTGCAAGATCTAGAAATATCACAAAGAGCCAGACACACAAAAGTGCTCCTAATGACAGCTAATGCAAATAATTTCTAAGTTGGCATTCAAACACCTTGGCTAGGATTACTTTTAAATCACTGAATCCTGCCTTTTTTTTTTTTTTTTTTTTTTTTTTTTTTTTTTTTTTTTTTTTTTTTTTTACGCCCTCTGAATGTCAGAGCTTTGGAATGCCATGTTTCACTTGAAACATGTCATTTCACACTGGGAGAGGGATATTTGTCATAGTTATGCATAAAAGATGTCTCTTTTCCATGGTAATTTATGAAAGAGATTAAGCCCATGTTAACTTTGCTGTGTAATCACTTGATAGTGCTTTCCCACACTACTGTGGTAATGAAATGCAAGTGCACAACGATAGGAAAGCAGTTTTTACACTGTTCCCATCCCTACAAGAACATAATTACTTGTTGCCGTAATAAGCAGTTCTTGTAATATCAGATTTAACAGACATGATGCCCAGATTTTGCTGGCTTATTTACATCATTGATTTCGTTTATTGACAAACAGCAACCCTCTCTCTCAAAGGTTCTGTCCCACCTCACCATCCCCTTGCCAAAGACTAGCACCGATCTTTTCCAGTGGTGAGCTCACATGGAATTCTAACATAATAGCTGTCACAGTGGCAAAGGAATGGGATGTTGACGGGGCTGTACCTTGAGAATGTTATATCCAGAGTATATCCTAAAATGATATTCAAATACATACAGAAGAGCTAGAGAGAGAACACACGCTGTTCACAGTGGGATACTTCATAAAGAATATCTAAAAAACTACTTCGCTGATATTATTTAGCAGTACCTAACAGTACACCTAAACTAAGTGCCCATTATTAAAACTCCTATCACTCTGGCATTTTGAAGAACAATCCTAAATATTTCTTTCAGTCTAAAATACACACAACATTAGAAGTAACTGCAGTGGTATAAAGATTAGGCGTTAAGTGGTAAAATAAAGCTATGATTACAGGATAAACCTTATGTCATGCCAATGTAGTAAAAAATTGTGAAGAGAAGCAGTATTTTACAGTTTAATGACCATTCGACATAACATTGCACTGCCTACTGTCATAGCAAGAGAGACACAAAGATGCCGCAACAGAAGCGTGAGGGGAGAGGGTGAAAGGACCGCCACAAAGCCTTTGCTTTCTGCAGTGGGCATGTAGTCATGCCCCCTGCGTGACACTGGAATTGTTGTTAAGTGAAGCAACCAGAGCCTCGGAAGAGAACCGAGAAGCTGACTAAAACAAGGATATCAGCATAATTAAGCCTAAAGGGACAGTTGCTTTGTTATGCTTTCAGAGTCTGCCCTCAGAGAATATTATGCTGCATATTTGCAACAAAAAACTTTGAACGAGAGAAAGGAAACAGTTTATACTTGCTGAAGATCTTGTATTGCATGCAGTCTCTTGGTTAAAAATTCATAAATCCTTAGCACTCAAAATTCTCAGGCAGTCCTATTTTCAACACACTTTATATTCAGTTGGCCTTATTCTTAAAAACAACCAGTAAAATTTCACTCTGCAACCTATCCCGCACTAAGGGGTTTTGCGAGCAAAACAGCTCCCTGAATCCTGGGTTACCATCATTTACAATTCAAAATGAAAATGTTCTGCCAAAATTAGCTAGCTGTTAATTATACTTCAGCAAATGGGACTCCAGAGGGTGTGGAGAAAGAAAGAAAAAGCGTGAAGATAATTATTTGCATTCTTAATTATTTATATAATGTCATAGACATGCATAGGAAAAAAAGGGAAAAAACAAAACAGAGAAGTAAAAAGATCGGCCTATGCCCTGAGGATTTTATAGTCTCCAAATTTTAACTGCACACAACTGCAGCGTTTCACAGCATCTTGTGACTGTAGTGGAAGCTGCAGCTGGAAGTCAGAGAACAGCCAGGAGATAATTATTGTTATTGTAAGAANAGAAACCAATAACTTTCAGGGACTTCAATCAAACTTGACTCAGCAATTTTTAATTTTTTTAAATAAAACACTGACATATTAGATTTTGCTAGGTTTTAAATGATGCCTTTAGACTTTTCATTTTGAAACAACAGGCTTCATTTACAAACTGACCTGAACTACAGGACGTTAATTCACACTAAAACAAGGGATTGGGGTGGGGGATGGGTGGGGGGGAAGGTTTCCAGTTGAGCTTAAGGGACAAGTTTTGTTTAACCAGACACACATGCTATTCTCAAGATTTTCCTTGATTTTCCAGTTCAGCCATTCAGCTGAGGAATTCATCCATCTGTTATTCATCCATCTCTACTAATAAATTATTCCATGAGAATTTTGCAGCTAAAATATTCTTCTTTATTGCTATCAAGATTCTTGTAGCACCATTTCTGTCACCTACATTGAATTGGAATAGTTTTACTCCCCTTTGAACTGGAATAGTATATTATTCTTGATTTGGTAATTCAACGGCTAAGTCATCTAATCAAGTGCACCTTGAGAGGGTAAAGATGGTGATAAAATTTTAGAAATTTTAATACGCAGACTTCAAATGAAGTTATATTTTATAACTAAATTAAAGATAGCAGTGCTCATTGTACAGACAGGAAAACTGCAGTTACATGACTTTTCTAAGACTATCTAGTGCATTCCTGGTGGGGGGGAGTCCACCATTCTGAAACAGAGCTTGTTGCTTTGTTCTTTTATTATCCAAATAACAGTAAATAAAAATACTGCATTTAACGTAGTCTAAATATTAAGAATCAAGGCTAACTTTTCTACATAGCTGTTTTTCCACGTATTCAGGTCATACTGATGCAACAAATCCAAAACACGTTTTTGGTGAGCTGACCGTAACATTTCCTGTGCATATTTACTCTGATAATCAACATTAATCTTTTACACGTGAAAAAGCAGCACTGTCAGTATTGTTTGCAGATACGACATTGGAAACTACAGCACAAGCATTCCTACCAGGGTACATCGGTCTTTTCACAGTTCCAAGCCACGTGCCGTAGCCATTGTGGCTCTAGGGTTGCCCCGTACAGCAGCCCGCTTGGTCCTGCACAAGGATTGCTTTAGAGCACTGCAGAGAGCAAGAACGGAAGAAAGCTAATGAGGCTGCCTGCTAACTAGGTGCATCAGGAGGCCTTTTCCCAAACACTACCAATCGCACATCTATCACAGCATACTACTCACACTGCCTCACCGCTCATCCACGCAGGTCCTGCTAAAGGAACCTGGAGGTAATAACCATGCAAAGAATGTAGGAGACAGATGGCATCATCCAGTATTTCCTACAGCAGATTCTGTACAGTCTCTGACGTTTGCTGACTGCCTCCTTTCACAGCTCCCCCAGCCCATCCGCTCTCCCTTCAATGCTCTCTGCCTGTCTTCAGTTAATTGCTTCAAATTTAATCCCTGCTTTTGCCTTTTCAGCAATAGTGCTGCTTCCCGTCCCTAATAGCCACAGCTTATTACACAGCAGACTCCTTTCTGTGCCCAATCATCACCTCCACAGACAACAATACCATAACTAAAAAGGAAACAATGAGGAAATCCATCTAAAACAGGATGAAGTGCGGATACGGCACTGGAAAGCCATAGTGCGTCACAGAATTAATTTGGATCTCCAATGGCGTGAGATACTCTGAATACAGAACATTCATGATGTGGTTTGAATCTGCTTCTCATGAGTTCTCCTTCACATCTGCCTACCTTTATAATTCTTGAAGAGCCAATAAATAGCACCTTACCCTGTGGATGTCTAGCTGCTGTCAAAACCACAGGTTTAGTCCTTTAGCACGTTGCAGCTCTTCGCAGCCCTCACACCATCTCCTTTAAACAATGCCTCCTAGTATTAGTGATGCACTTTGGTACTAAAACATGAGATGAAGTATTACATGATTTTCATTCTACCTTGTGCAAACGTGAAACTTCCAGTTTATTGTTACATCGTAATAAAATACTAGCCCTTTTCAAGATTCTTATTAGTCTGCAAGTTATTAAAATTTGGTTTCACATTCCAGAGAAGAATTCAGCAGTTTCTATTAATATATAAAATATCTACACACACACACGTGTACTGCTTTATACGTATGTAAACATGCGGACACACACAGCTTTTTATAAAGCTGTTGGGCCCTGTTCTCTCCTTAAGAGAAGGGCTAACTGAGGTGAAGTTGATGTGAAATTCTACACAGAGATGCAAGAAGGTTTGGTCTGCTTGGAGCCATCCGAAAGACATGGAGCCAAGGTTAGAAGATACCTTAACGAGCTCGGCACCATGCTAAGGTGGTTATATGACTTCTCATCAAATGCAGGTTGTGTTTGCCAGAAGAAACCTAGGAGACATATAAGACCAGCTTACTGCCACTCTGCATTTAATCATTTGTTCCTATATGTTCACAATTCTCTATTTCTTAATACAGTTATTTGGAGAATAGTCTTTGTCAGAATACAGGGATTTTAAATTCCTGGTCTGTCATTCCCTAGTGGATTAGGGTAAGCATCTGTTAGTTGAGCTACACTGGCTAGCTTTAAATGCATTCCAGGACAATATTGTAGACTGTGAATTCCTCTTGTTGGAAGCAGCATACATTAGGGTTGTGTGTGTGTGTGTGTGTGTGTGTGTCCATCAATTAGCATTTATTGTGGTGCTTCCCTGAGCCAATCTTGAACAGTTGGTGGTTTATGACCTAGGCAGTTTCTTCTGTTGTATTTCTTATATGTGCCAATAGAAGGCAGAGAAATATTATTAGCTCTCTAAAGGAAATCTCCTGAGTGATATAAAATATATTGTAATTACTGCAACAAACTGCAAAAGACAGTAAATCATCTAACAATTCCAAATTTTAAAATGATTTTTGAAAGGATAATTTACAATCAAATTGGTGGCTACAGGCCCTCTTCAGCAGTATAATAATATAAAATAGCACTGAAAATACTCAACATCCATTTAAAAGAGTTTGATGTCAAGATTTTAAAAATTTGGTGGAAATCCAAACCCCTTCTTTCAAACTGTGTATTTTTCAATTGTATTCACTGCATACAGCACATATGGTCAAGTCCTTGAGCTAAACAGTACCTAATTTTGCAGGAATTAAAAAGGTATCTTTTTTAAACTGATAAGGCGTTTAGCTAGACAACTTCATCTATAGAGGAATTCATACCACCTTACACGAATTTTTGTGCTGAAAATTTTGCACATATTATCCACAGGAGGTATTCTCATGTGGCCCAGTGACATATGGGAGATGTGTTCAATGAGAGTCTCCTTGTGTGTATTTATAATACCCAATATATGGTCACCAATACATTTCATAAGTCTGATGGAGGCCTATTGATACAGTTGAAAACAGCCAGCATGCAGGTCCTTCAGGACACAGCTAACCTCTTTAAAAAACTGGACCAAACTATAAGTGGTGTGGTTCAGAAAGGTTTAATTTTATCCTGAATAGCAAGTCTTATAAATTTTTTAGTAGCCCTAAAACTGTATGGGAGATACTGATTGGGGACCAGACTAAAGACAACGGCAAATGACAAATGTCGCCAAGTAGAGTTATTAGTGGCATTCACTGTCTCCTAACTAAGCAAAATCCAGGGCAAGGAAATCAAATTTAACTGCCCAAGAACTTTATGAAGATGAGCCACCATAAATATCTGTATTCGTACTACAAAAGGTAATCTAAAAAATACAAGCACTTGTAGTTTGGTACACCAGCTATTCAGAACAGAGAGCAGAAAATGTATTGCTATTTACTTTGAACCTTCAGCTTTACTGGCTTACAGATTTTGAGCAAGAGAAACTAGACAGATCGGCATCTACTTGTGAAGCTTAGGCCAGGATTACTCAAAAGCTGGGGCTTACTCCTACTACGTTTTACTTCTCCTGAGTAGCTGTGTTTTATTATTAAGCAAGGTGAATGTGGGTAAAACTAACAAACTGGGATTTCTGTCTCTGTAGTGGCAGTAAATCCCATAAAGGCTGGGATAGGCATACACACATCTACAATAAGTGTATTACAGATTTTTTTCAAGGCATATAGAAATAAGGAACGTTTCCTACCAAAATCCAAATGCCAGGGTTGAAGGAATACTACTACTGCACAATGTTGTAAGGAAATCTAGTCTGACAAATACCAAATAGTGTTCCTCTGGCAAGGAGCAGATATCAAGAAATGTTCTTTACTGCTGCGGACCCAAAAGAAATCCAAAACTGGGAATAAAGCTTTTCATAAAGGCAAATATGAATGACTGTACATAGACAGGAAGATGCCCCTCTGAACAGTATGCCCTGAATATCTACATCCAGAAGACTCCTCAGATATCCCGGTACACAATGCCTTCAAACATTAAATATAGACTATGTCTAAATTAAACTATAGAGATGGCCACAGTTACTCGTGTACTTTATTACAAACAAAACCTAATGATCTGTTTCATGAGCCATCCACATATAAAACATACTTTAAAAAAGTAAAGATGTTTTACCCTTAAAAGAATAAAATGAAAACGAAAAAGATATCATGCTATTGGTTTAAAATTAACAACTTAAAAAAAAGATAGATACACCACCCTCCCTCCACACACACCCCTTTTTATTTTAAACAGTTATCAAGTCTTTAACGTTACTATTTCAAAATTATTTCTGAAATCTTCAAGGCAAAAAACTTCAATTTTTTAATGGAAAGTAAGGTTCTCAAGTCATCCCATTGCTCTGGGACCTGAAGAGTTAAGACAAAAACAGCCCATAATTGTGAGATTCATAATAAAAGAATTGTCAACCTCAATGATCCTAGTAAGAGAAAAATTAAGGAAAGGCCCAGAGGGAGATGAGATGCCAAGAATGTAATAGAGAAAAGAAGGGAGAAAACATCACTGGGGAAAGAATCTTGCGTAACTTATGGCAGTCTGACCTTAATAGCATTATTTGAAGAGGCAATAAAGCTTATTGGTTTTACACCTCAACACATAAAAGCACTTAAATATATACAGGCCTTCTAGCACATGAGTAGCCTCACTGAAATGATGTCTCTCTGACTTCTCTTTTTCAGCTCTGTTATTTTTTCAAGATATGATTAAATTACATACTAAAGTCTAGCTCACTTTATTTCATTAAAACTCACAAAACTCTACAAGTACATCTTTTCTTTTCCAACTATTAAGGAAGTGAAGAGTCTGGCCAAACAGACATTTGTCTGGAAGGTCTGAGGTCCCACCTTGTACTCCAGAAGCATAAGAACTGTGTGGCAGCACTGGGCAATGGCATGACATGAATGGAGTAACAGCAGCCCCCAAATCCAGCAGCAATTATCCCACAGTGCAAACACGTCAGCCTCTGCTGCTGAGCATTCCATGTTTCTGCCCCTGCTGCTCCCTGCCTGGTTGTATGTCCCTCCCACCCTTATTCCTAATGTAAGAGAATCGGTATCTGTCCGTGTATGTCTTTCCTCATTATCAAACACACATTCTACGTTGTGGCTTCCTCACTGTCTAGTGCAATATTTAATGTGTTTCCACAGGGTATTAACCAGTTGCATTCAGTACATGTGGCATATTCACTGGAATAGCTTATTGCCTTATTAATCGATTTTTATTTTGTCCTTGCCCTGGTCCAAAACCAGTAGTTCAGTTTGCAATGGCTAACAGGTCTTTGGAGTATACTTCAGTTGCACACAGCTTCCTGTCCTCTCTACAGACAGGTGATATGTTCCCCGTGTCTTATTTCTACCACTTCGCCTCATTGCAATTCAATAGGGCAGGGGAGAGTGGGGCACAACCTCAACAAGGACACAAGCAATGATTTCTTTTAAATCATTCTGCTATTAAGACCTGGTTAAGTGGGAGCCGTGCACTGAGAAACTCCCTGGTCCTGAGGGAAATGGCTCCTCCTGAAACACCTGTGTGGCCATCATCTTCATCATCCTGATTCCACAGAAAAGACACAGGCTTCACCTCTAGAGTTAGGACTGAGCCGTCCCCAGGCCTACTGAATATGTCAAGGCAATTTGAGGGATTTCCTTCTGTCTTTCCTCATCCTTAGCACGGTACCAGTCTGACTGTACTCATGATATGTTTTACTAGAAAGTTGTCTTGTGACAGAGAGACAGCAGACAACAACAACAAAAACAACAAGGAAAAACATACCTACAGGTAGCCTGTCAGATTCCTTTGGGTGAACCTCTCTCCATAAATGTGTAATTCTTTTTCTCACTAGGATCTGTTCTTTTCAGACAGCATTTACTTTTACTGCATCATAAGTCCCCAGAAATGTCAGACTCATTCACAATCACATTTGCCTTGTGTACGCTCACCTTTGAATCACGAGGCCCCTAATTTAGAACCTACACATTATTATTTATTCTATTCAGGTCTCAGGAAATATTATTACATTTTTCATATACTTTTAACTTTATTCTTGCCCAACACCTTCCTCTTATTTTTTATGCCTCTCGCTGGTCACACACAGGTTCTTTTTTATCTCATTTTCCTAATTCTATCGGGGTTTCTTCTCCTCTGTAGCAGCACACCACTAGGTTTTGAGAACTCAGTAATTCCTCTGTTACTTTAATGAATTCTGAGTTGCTGTGGGGCGATTCTTCTGTGGTTCATGCCATGGTTAATTGCAGTAATTGTTCTCTTTCTGGCATTATTTATACCCTCGCATTGCAGTGCTGTAATTCTAATAACACTTAAATTAGACCACTATGGGTCACTGGTACACTTGCTAAACGGAATGCTTTAGGTCAGAGATTAGAAGCTAAATGGGGACTCTTAGATCTTGCTGTCAGTCATAAGATTTGAGAGTAGAATCTATCATTTTACCAGAAGGTAATTACCAACTGTGAAGTAACTTTTTTTTTTTTTTCCCCCCTTTTTGCTCTTTTAAGAGTAAGCCATTTTCCCAATTTTAATATTACTGTTTTCTTTATATCCTCCTCTGGCTGGTCATTTTTAATTCATTTCCTCCAGTGAAGGCTGCAAACATTCTCTTCATTTTCTATAATTAAGTTTTCATTAACCCATACACACTCACACAAAATGTGTTGCAGTTTCCCTTCATGAAGACATAAATGGCTCTCTGTTTGCTGTAATACCCACTAGGTAATGATGGCAAAGCTGCAGATAGCACGCTGTATAATACGCTATCTGCATTTCAGTCACGAATTCAGAACTCGTGCTCTCACCAGCAGGTCCAAACAGAGCACGTTCTCCGAGGGGACACCCCTTGCCCATTCCCCTGCACACATGGAGTAGTATTTTTACTCCTTTATGAACTATGTCAACAATTTTCAGTCTTTATTTATTTATCCCAATGGGAGAGAGAGCATCATATAGTAATTACAAGCCTATTGACAATAGGACTGCCCCCCCCCCCTTTTTTTTTCTTTTAAGATTCCTTTACAAGTTGTCCATGCATAAAACACAAGATTAGAAGAACCTAAATATATGGGAGGAAGGGAAGAAAAACAAAAACAAAACAAAAAAAACCCCAAGCAATCTAAATATGGAAAGACTAGAACTTGTAGGAAAAAAAATGCTAAAAAATCTCCAGCAAAGCTGTTTCTCTAAATGAAATGTATTCATAAAAGTATTCATAAAACATATCTGATCCTATGAAAACTATGGAAACGGAATTCATCTCCAAATGTTCAGGTTTTGAGTTTTCCCATATATACGTAATAGATGAGGTGCACTCTTCTCTTTGTGCTCCATCCAAGACCAGGTATCACCTCAGGAATCCTCAAGCCGGCGCTGCTGAAACTGCCTTCCTGGTCAATTTAGATAAGGGTTTTAATCATCTCAGCTCTGCCAGCAATAACAGTAGTCTGCCTTGCAAGGGCTAGGCACTGAAAATTGAAGGACCTAAACCTGCTATTTTTGTCGAAGAATGAATTTATTTTAATTTTGATGAACTTTGCTAAGAACATTTTTGCAAACCAAGAATATGCCACAAGGCTCTGATCTCTTGTTGTATATGCTCTCCACTATATATGTACATGCTGCCCTTTGAACCCATTACATATAGATTTTTCCAGCTTTACAGATGCCATTGAAAGCAAGACGTATTTTTGCTTTCATATCCAATAACTCTGACTTTGTAAAGTGTCTTGGAAATACAAAATATATTTGGATATAAAATCCAAGCCAATGGACCAAAATAAAGCTGAACATGAATTTGTAATGTGAAAGTGATCAACCAAAAAATAAGTATTTTGATATACAAACTTCAAGTCTGTTACACAGCTTTTTACCATTGTTGGTTTTAGAAAAAGTCTTCTCCATGAAGTTTCGGTAATTGCTTCTATTTTATTCACATGGTTGGTAAAAGGACAAAGAGGATCCATGTAAATACAGCAGCTCAAACAAACCAAGATCATGGGGCTGAATCACTTTTTAATCACACTCATGCCTTTTCTCTGGGAAAGACACAGGGAAACACAAGTCCAGAAAATTCTGAAGCTTCTCAGTGCCTGCAGTTACCATGGCCTAGTGACCAGTGTGCCATTCTGTTATGTGACTGAAAAAACAAAAACAAACGAACAAAAAAACAAATGCATGCATTCCAGCATTGCTATCCACTAAGTCACTGCAACTGCCTTTTAAAGCAGCTTGTTATCATCTTACTAAAATACAAAGGATTAAATCTTACTTTACTCCGGAGGATTTAGGAAATGTTTTGTTATACCCAGATTGTTTGTTCCATTCTGATTGGCTTACAGGAATTCTTCATTTGCAGATTTGCCGGTATCATGTTTACAGATGTTGCAACAGAACCAAAATGCAACAACAAGAAGGAAATCTCCACTTCAGGGAAAAAGACTTCTGCTATAGCTGCATTGTCTCAGAATTTTATCCTGCAGTGATTTGAAAATTGCTCCTTACGTGCTTCATTGCAGATTCTGATGTGCCTGTGACTGGTATGTTGGAAAGAATTTCCTCGATTTTGCAATCAAATAAATACAAGTCAATAAATGCTGGACACTGGAAAAACATCAGATGCCATGAAAAAAAAAAAGGGGGGGGG
>VXAA01001019.1:1753507-1771421 GCA_013399115.1 Anseranas semipalmata
AAAAAAAAAAGTCTATGACACACTAGAGAGGGTTGCTAGATTATCAGATCTCCGTTTCCCTTTCAATTTATCATTATCCCATTAAAAAGCTTAACATATTAGGAAATACGCAGAAATATAGCTATGTACACGTGCACAAACACACACCAATATAGTTAATGTGTCATGAAGAACATCAAAACCCCAAAATGCACTTCAGAGAAATCCATATATCATGACATGTAAAACCATGTGTCATGCCATAGAGAGATTACACTTCACCTTCAATCTACAGGCAGCCATCAGTTATTTTACTGTTTGTGAACCTTATCTTTCCTCTCCCTCAGAAAGTTTCCATAATTCTTTTTGGAACTGCATGTGAAATAGGTGTTTTGCTTTTCCAATCCCAAATATTTTCTTGCAGTTTTCAGATAGATAAATATTGAGCTCTAGAGGGAAACTGACTAGCTGTTGTGTTCTACGCATGGAAGAGAAGCCACATTCCCAAAATTAATGCAGACAAAAACCACTTTTCCCAAATTTCTGATGTTATTTCCCTGTTTGTAAAAGTATGTATACATCTAGAACAGACATCTAGAAACATGTATAAGGTTTCCATAGTATTAAATATCATAGAAGTCAAAGGAAAGCATTAATACAGTTAACAGCTTTGTTTCCAAAACAATTTGTTTACTACTCCCTACACCTTGCAAATTCAGTTATCTGAAAACCACAAAAATAAAACACTTTAAAATAAGCTGAAAAGTGATTTTGTAGGAGGGGGATGACCAGACACGTGTAAAGTCAGCTTTTTCAATACTTTTTTACGGCCAATAAGACATAAGATCAGCTACTGTGGCAACATTTTCACACTGGATTAATGAAACACAATCTGCTCATAGAATTCCAGCTTAATAGACTTCTAGCGGAGCAGAAAAAGTTGATTTTTTTTTGAAGTGAGAAACAAAAATCCTTACCTTTCTGCTGAGTCTTCTATTGAGCCTACTAATTACAAGGAGCTTTTTTTTTTTTTTTGATACTTTGCTCTTGTATTGTAACTGAGACCTGCAATCTCCCTCAAAGAGGCCATGAGAAATCAGAGGATTATGAGTTTCTCTCTTAATTCCCAGGTGGTAACAATCTGTCTAAGAAAAGCACTCACACAGCTACCATTACCCAATTATCCCCCCCACCTTCCAGCCTTTAATGAACATAACCTCTGAATGCCTTTGTAATACCAGGAGGAGCCTATTATTCTCATCCTGTGAAGACCGCTATGCCTACAGATTCCGAAGCAGTTAGGCACTTAACTCTAGTGGGCTTACTGACATTACAAAACTTCTGCTCTTTAGCTGTGTTGGGAGACTTTCTTGTGGAGAATCAGAATGTCAAGGCAGTGAAAGCCTTTTAGATGGCTTAAATATTTCAGCTCTCTCTTTCTATAGCAGAGTTTCACTAGTATAGGAATATCAGTGGAAACCATGAATTTTTCATACCCACACCACCGTAACTACGAAGGAGATGGTAACCCTCTCCCTTCTCCATTCTTCTTAGTCACATCATTCAACCTTGTTTCTTCCATCTACTCTTTTTCATCACTCTAATGTAACCGTTCAGCTCAGGAGAACTTTGATCGTAGAGCTAGATGCTGTACAAAATTCTAATTATGCAAATCTCACTCATGTTGACACTGTGTTGAATTTTTCATTGTTCTCCCTTTTGGAAGTCATTTATTCTGGACCAAATCAGTATAGTAATGATTTAGATCCACTTTGAAATGTGAAAAACAACTTAGAATTGGGCCGGTTGACTTAAGCGTTGTCAAGTTCATAGCATTTAAATCCACAGGTTTACTCACATGTATAGAGCTTCATTTTTATCTTTTATTTTTATATTCACAGCTATGTATGTGTAGTACAGAAGATCATATGTGCACTATACTCTAAGACCATCTGCATTTTTTCTGTATTTCCTTTCCACCGCAGTCTGAATGCTGTTTCCATCTGTTCTTATAGCTGTCAGCCTGCAGACATTCTAATTTTGTGATCACCTGTTCTCGTGTAATCCTCATCTCTTTTAGCATTTCTTCTTCCTTTCTCAGAAAATCTATGTGCTTCTGACATCTGTTCTCCACAATTATCTTTTATGAACTCTCAGGCAAAAACCCATTCAGAGATGTTGTCAATGTCAACCTGCTCTGTCAATATATTACACTTGGCACCTCTGACACCCTGCAACGTCTTGACCGTCATTGTGCCAGTGACCTTGAGCAATACCTTTTTATTTCACAGTTCTTGTACATCCTGGCTTTAGCTTTTCTTAACCAGCAAATTACACTAATACAATCTAATAACCATTACTGAATTGACCACCCTGCAAATGAGACAAACTACTACAGACCTTATCTAGTCAGTGAGAAGTTCACCTGAAACACAATAATGCCTTGATTCAGGTAAGTAATGAAACCAAAATACTCCTGCCTTTTCATCTGAAAGAGACTGAAGTGTCTTTTCCCAAGATCACCGCATGCAATTATGTGTAGTTGAATTCACTTCAAATCCCAATACTGCTCCCTAGACACTGGACTAATTTTTCAAAACTTATTCTTTTGCTCTGTTAGGATTCCAACTGTAAGTTTTCAGTCCTGAAAGGTGCAAAGCTACTTCATTTATCATGAAAATAACTTGGAAGCAAGAGCTTTCATAATCTTCAGGAATATATTTACCTTGTACAAAATAAATAGAAAGGTCAAATAAATGTCGACAAAGCAGATAACTTCATTCCTTGCAGAAAGACAAGAGTTGGTAACCTATGTTATTACTGTAAGAATATTCCTAAAATACTGTTTCCCAATCAAAGTTCCAAACATACAGAGACAAAAATGCCATCATGTTCTCCTACATTTTGACAGCCCCAGGATTAAATGATGCTTAACCTGTCAGCACTTCATTTGCAAATGTCAGGCTAATGACCTGCGAACTGCAGAAGATTTCTCTAACTGGAGGTCTAGTTGACCCATAGCGATATTAAATGATCCCATAGCACCTGAGCACTGTTGGGACATATAGATTTTAACATTAATTTTACCTGTGTTCCCTGTAGCAGCTGTCCACATTGTGGCCATCTTAAGAAGGTAACTCATTTTGAGAAATATGACTGCCTAATGACAGCCAGGATGAAATAAACTTTAATTTTTACAATATTTGTCATACACTCAAAGATTTCTCATAGATTGCTTCTTTTATTTTATGTTTTAATGGAATCAAAAGCAAGTGTGCTTCGGGAAAATTGGTAGATTTCCTTTTTTTATTAGAAAGATGCTTCTATTTTTGGAGTGCAGAACCAGTAGCAGTAGGATTTTCAGAAAATGAATGGTAAATACTTCTGCAAACCAGGCCTTCTTATATGCTTCCAATGACACTTGCTTTCAGAAATCTGAACCAATTTTTTAATTAAAATTATATATTAATGTTGCTTTTAAATACTGTCAGTAAAGGATAAATTCTACTCTTGTTATTACAATACATGTAGTGTATATATATATATGGTATAGTATATATAGTATTACTTACTATTTTTTTTTTTCAGTTATCATTCTCAGGGTTCTTCCTCTGACATGTACAAGTTGTGTGACTGCCTCCTAGCAGGTATCATAACTTCTGTGTTTTTATCAATCCAGATTGCATAGTTTGGGGTAGATTGCTAAGAAGCAAGAAGAGCGGTGAAACTCAAAATCAGAAACCTAACACGGTCGTTCTTCTCAGTAGATGAAAAGCGAATGGGTGACATCTAGGATTGCTCTCTCTCTCTGTATGTATGTATGTATGTATGTACTGGTGTGTGGGCATGTGTGTGAGTGCAAGGGGAAGTGATAATCAAATAAAACAGCTTTTTGCTACTCTTCTTGGATTGTAGGTCCTGGCTAAGCTAGGGAAACTGATAGGAAGATGATTTAACATACTATTGCTGTATGTAGACTCCTACAGACTTGTAACATTACCTTCCTCCTGAATTTGCTGGCATATACAAAGGGATATACTGTACAGAGCGATATAAGACTTTCATTGTTCCCTTAAGATATTCTCCAGGGATTTAATTTTGCTTCTTATACTGATATGTTTCAAAATCTGAATCTGGTTATATGTCCTTGGACATATGGGAATACAGAAGAATCATGCGATATTGAGCACATACATGGTATGATGGTGATGACTCTTAGTTATGCTTGTAATCAAGATACAGATGAGTCCCACTTCCTCTAATACAGAAAGCTCAGCACAATTTTCCCAGTTCTTTTAACTTTCCTCTTAAAAACCTAGAGATCCCTTTCAGAAAAAGAAAGTGTAGATCTAAAGAACAAAGCAAACCAAACAACAAAAACAACAAAAGATTAAAAAATGGGCAAAAAAAAAGAAACAAAAAATAAGCTTAAAGTTGCTATGTTTTATTAAGCTAGCCACCTCACCAGTATTACAGAACAATTATTCTCTTCTTGTAGGAAACAATTTCTGATAATGAACTCTCAGCAGGAACCTTGTTTTATTCCTAATTGCTGTATGGTATTGAAAAGACCAGGTTTACTACAATTATCAATTGATTGTTTTAACAGAGCAAACATTCCCTTTGCCTTTTAAGATGGACTTAAAGTGGGGAAATAAGTATCAGCTGTGGTGCATTACTGAATGTGATTTGTAGTTTAACCATCACATTAAATCTTTTAATTAAAAGTTGTAAAACAAACTGCAGTATTAGTAATGCAGTAATCATTTTCAGGTTGTCTGCTTTGTTTTTTTTTTTTGTTTTGTTTTTTTGTTTTTTTTTTTTTTTAAATTCTAGCCTACTTCACTCAGGGGAAATATAGTTACCCTACATTAATGATGGTTTTACTACTAAAATCATTCCCTACAGGAAAGTCTTAATTCCCTAGCCTTAATTTTAACTATTGCTAAAAGATAATCATTTTCATCTTATAAACAAAATAGGTTAATTTTACTCATTGAGTGTGTCTGAATATTAATGGTGTTTTATTTACATATTAGGCATGATTAGAAGGCAAGGAATAAGGAAAAAAAATGAAACCAGTATTTGATTATTGGGAAAAATTGAAGAAAACTGAAAAACTTGAAAAGAATGGCTAAGAATTCAGGGAAAATGAAAACAGAATAATCCCTGGGTAAAGGTCTTGGGCACAGCTACATGCATTTGCTCTGTGTTTACAAATAAATTTATCAAAATACCATCCTGCATTTATGTAAAAAGATAACCTTTACTGTCAGTAGCAGCAATGATACCTCATCCGTCAAAATCATGGCATTCCAGTCTTAAGCTATAATCAAAAAGACATATATGGGTACCACTTGTCTACATGGAATATAGCATAAATATAAGCAATGCGTGACACTATTATTTTGTAACTGCCTCACCGTTCCAAGAGCTCTAGTTTATGTGTAAACATATTTCATTCCTCTACGGGAACATTAATGTAGGTGTCTGATCTGATTGTTGAGACTTGAATATTTGCTTAACCCCTGTGCGGTCTTACAGAAATCAGCATCACATCGTATTAGCTCTGACATTAATATAGTCACAGCGTAACTCTGTTCAGAAATCGTAAAACTAAAAAATCTCACTTCAAAGTTAAGAATGGAGCGATCTTTCCCATGTCAATAGATTGAGTACATCCCTGCTATTACAAGTGTCTCATTCATAACATTACTTAAAGACAGGATTTTCAGCTTTCCCCAAAAGTAGCAATTTTATGGCCAAACCAGTTTTGCCTCATGCAACACAAAACTTACAAGTTACTAATACTGGTATGTATAGTTGCATATTTATTTATATATGCATGCCAAAAAGACAAAAACTCTGAGCTATACTGGTAAATGTATGAAAGACAAACACTGAAACATTCCTCTTACTCAAAAACCTTTGTTTGCATTTGGCTGTTGAGCTGCTGAGCATAATGAATGCTTTTTCATGTCTCAGAACATCCTTAAATATTAAGTGTTCACTAGGCATTTCTTGGTTAACTATTTTGCTTAATAAATAAATACATGGAGTAGGACAGCTCAACTGGGCATGACATTACTATTTCTCTTGCCTTTGAATTACATTTCATCCAGAGGTAATGTTTTCCTCCTCTCTAACTTTCCTCCAGTTGTAGAACTCAATTTTCGGGTTCCAACGATTTCATCACAAAAAACAATACAGCCTTGACAATAAGGTTTTATTAACCTTTATTGTTTTAAAGCCTACATCTGAGATGAAATTCCACAGTCTTAACTGCCAAAGGTTAAAAAAGTGATTGCTGGTTGTAGTGAGTATCTGAAAGATATTCGGTTGTATTTTCCCTTAATCCACTCAACGCTGAAGGAAAATGCAGGCTTACAGTGAGTGAAAGTAGAAGACTTTTAAAAACAAATCCATGGTGCAGTCATTTTCCATTTTCTCAGAAACTAGACTTTAATTTAAAGGGAAAACTTTTGTATTTAAACAGTTTTCTGTTGCCTTCTCCATGTAAATTTTGCCAGTAGTTTACATATCTAAAACTAAATAGCAGTCTTGCACTTTATTATGGAGGAGAGGTATGACATGTCAGCAGGAGTTTCTTCCTGCTGAAGAAGCTGAACCTCACTGAACTTCCATGGAAATGAGAGCACAACCACTTGTTTTAAAAAGCAACAATTCCATGGGTCAGTGCCTCAGGGAGGTGATGACCTATATCTCATAAAACAGCTTGACCTGTTGCCTACTTACTTGGCTGAAAATTCTCCAGTGAACCCATTGTTAAGGCTAGCCAGAGGTTGCAGAAAGGTGTTTCTTTCAACACAGAACCACAACCTAGAATTCTCTTCAGAAAGTTCATTTCTGCCTCCATTTTTATAAGACATAGCCACAAGACGAGGTCCAGGGATGCAGGATCAAGAAGGCCGGGAGACTTAATGAAGCAGTGGTTAATGAGCTCTTTCTAGAAGGGAAATCTTGGGCCATAGTCTCTGATTATTTCAACTAAAGTTTTATGAAAGGCGACCATAAAAAATAAATACTTAAAAAGGGGGCAAAATTACAGGCTGTGATGGAGCTAAAACCTGCTGGGCTGAATTTTGCCACACATCATGCAACTCACAACAATTCACACAACAGCTCAGCAATTTCACTGGCTTCAGGTTGTGAATGTTAATCTTCCTACTACTGATAAGATACCAGTGCACAGGGCACTATTTGGGCATTTTCATCTGCAAATTGTTGTTGCCCTGGAGCAGAATAGAGGCAATCTCTGCAGCCAGAGAAAATGTGCTGCTGTCTGCACACAGGATGTGATCTGTCTGCCACATATCGCAGTTGCAAGGGGGGAAAAGACAGTCTTGTTTCGGATCAAACTATCATCAGAGTTCCCACTGGTGGCAGCAGCACCAATCTTCAGCTCAGCTGAAGAAAAAATGAAAATGGTTCTCTTCCATTATAAGACTCAAAAAACATGTACAAAAATAAACATAGTTCCATGTGTATTTCTTTGTTCTGAGAATCCAAAATAAATAAAGGTTCTTACGCTCATTAACTTTGTTTTCTTTTTTAAATATCAGCCTCTACTTCACAGATTCAGTGATACAGTATGTAAATGAGGCATGAAATGAAAAATCCTTGCCTTCCCAGTAGGACACCAGTCATGCTCAATTGCAGAGTGCCAGGTTAAGTTACATGCTGCCAGAAAGAGCCAAACAGGCTACCTAGGGCTGGGATGAACTGTAATCAGAACAAGGCTCAGAGGACACTGCCCAGGGTGCGCCTCTCCCCCTGTTTGCTGTTTGGGCTGATCACAAGAGCAGGGCCTGCAGGCAAGAACTGCTCGATGCTCTTTCAAAACCTTCTGAAAGAACAAAAGAACAACATAACGACACTGGTCTGTAAACCCTTTGCCACAGTGAACAGGTATTGGCACTCTTCTGATGTGATGTTGACATTTGATCTCTTCTGTGCTAGGAACTCTGGGAGAAGCTATGCTTTATCCTGCTCCTTTAGTGATAAGAATGAGGACATAGGCATGCTTAGCACAAGAGAAGTGTTCAGTAAAGAGACTGTACAGTAATGCGCGATTTCTTAGGATGGAAACTGCCAGAGAATTTACAGACTAGAACACCAGAAGTGTGAAGCACTAGTAAGAAAAGGAGGAATGGTATACACTGAGATGCCTAGATCCTATGTACTTTTAATAATAAGGAAAGAGTTTTAATGGTGAAAACTATTTTTTTTTAACATCCAAGGGAAAAATAACAACCTTTCCTTTAAAAAGTCCTTAAAAACTGAAAGGTGTTATACCGTGGCTCCATAAAACTAGCCGTTATTACAAGTAAAGCTACTCATAGAAATCATTCAGTCTGACCATGTTATCCTTCATATATATAAACTAAATAATTTCATCTCATCTATCTTCCTCATCTAAACAAAAATATTAAACACGTTAAACCATTAAAACATTAAAAGCATAATCTAAAAAAAAAAAACATTAAAGCAGTAAGTAGAAGAGTTTTTGGGAGATGGGGAACAGTTGTTCAGTTTGTTTTTTTTTTGTTTGTTTGTTTGTTTGTTTGTTTACCAAGCACAGATTTTGGAGAACTGTGAATATGAAACACAACTGAGAAGATCATTTGTCTCAGTGGTCAAACATCTGTCTGCCCTCAGGGAAAGAAAAAAAAAAAAAAGATGAATTTATTCATTTTTATCTGTCTTTCAACTGTCCATATTCAACCAAGTCAATTAGTTCTAGTGTTTTTGTGAAGTCTGTGATGTTCCACATTCGCTTCTTTTCTAGCTCAATGAAGTGGTCAACCCTGTTACTCACCAGTTATCTGTAGGAAACTGTGAATCAACTTTCTTGGTAAAGGATTAGGATCTGATCTAACTCCCTTTGGAATACATATACTTCACAGATTCAAATTGTTTTACTAGTGAAAACGCTCCATATTTTTATCAAATACACACCACAGTGAGGAGAAATATGAATTTAGTTAACTGCAGTATACGGTTTCATGAATCTAACTGCACTACACAACAAAAACAAAAAGTTAATCTTCATAATTCATTCCTTAGATACCCCTATATATTTACGCATTTTGTGTCCATGTGTATGTATGTGTATATATATATATATTTATATACACACACATGTTTGTAACTCAATGACAACATTCTATTATAAATAAACACTCATATGTAGATGTTGCTGGTATCTCTGGACAGCTTGATGTCTTTTTAAATCGGGTAAAATCTGCCTGGGTTAAATAACGTTCATAAAACAAACAAACATGAGCTCACTTGCCTATGACAACAGGGAATAAGTGGATGGGAGAAGCCAACCTCTCAGATAGGCAGGTCCCTACACACCCTGACGCGTTTAGCGGAACACCAAGTGAACGAGAGTTGTGTTAGTCCCAGGGAGGGACAACAAGAGTCAGTCAGGTCTGTAATGATTCCTTCTGCTTACAAGGTTTCAAACTAGGAGATACACCAGGAGCAAGACTGGGTAGTTACAATGCTCTCTGCAGCATTACAAGCTATGAATGGATGAATCACTCAGCATTCTGTTCAACTTGCCTGTGTTTTTTTTTCCTCAACTCCTTTTGATCTTTTTTTTCCTATCTGCTATGAACAGATGTACAAGCCTCATGTATAGATGTACATACCATTCAATTTGTAGCTTGTGCTCATCTGTCCATCCAATGTCTGATGCTAATTTTTTCTTTAATTTTAAATTGTCAGCCTACATTAGCTATTTAGCTATTTTCATGATATAAGCACATGAACAAAGACCTCTCTGAATCTACCTTTAGTTTAAGCCATTTAAGCCATATATAGACTATAAGCTTTCTCAAAAAGGAAGGAAGGAAGGAAGGACGGACGGATGGAAGGAAAAGAAAAAAGTTGAAGGTTAGTTACTTTGAATCAAATGTGCCATTCCTATGAGGCTTATGTAGCTGGGGTCTTTCTAAATGGAGTGCAAAGCTGAGCTTCTTCAGTAACTTGTACCAATGCAAGAATTATTTCATTGTTTCTATCATTATGGTTTAAAATCTCCCTTGCTGTTCCAATGGTTAATGTGATTAAAAGTAAAACAATGTTTGAATGACGTCTTATACCAGAACTGTAGTGTTTTGACAAATAAAAAATTTCCTGGAAGGGAGAGGAAGTATTTTCTAAATGCAACAAATACAGTAGGAAACGGCCTAGGTTAAAAAACCTTGTGAGAAGACTCCCTGAATATCTACATAGACCAAATACAGAAGAAGTTATGTTACCATCTAAACAATGGTCAGAGGTGGTGAATTTCCATTAAGCAGTATTGCAACAGCTTTTGGAATACAGGCAACACACTCTAGCTTTTATTGACTCTAGTTATAGGTAAAATAAGCAGTTGCCAGTTAAACAAGGATGTATTGAAATGCAAATACTTCAATTCCACAAATGTTTCTGTGAATACCTCTTGAAGCTATTACAGAACATGTCATTTTGGCATCAAACCATACATAAAACACAATAAGCTCTGTTAAATAAAGACAAGGGAGAAGAAGAACCTTGTTAAAGACATGACTGTATGAAGCAATGTTGTGCATTTACCAGTGTTTGTAGCTGCGACTTGTAGAATAGCAGCATGTTCCTCCTGAATTAATATGGTGACTGCTGAACTTTCATAGTTCAAACATTTTTCTTTTTGGTTTTAACCCTTTTTATTTCCATTTGAATGTTTTGGAGGATTTTATTTATTACATGGCACCATATTTTCAGGAAGCATATGACAGCAAGGAAAGAACAGGGATGGGTGTAAGCGTTATATGCACTCTAGCATACTCTAGTGGTAAGGTCTCATCCTGACTTTGCAGTCAACAGATGACAGCGAACAAAGGAGCTCTGCAGGTACTTGGAAACACATCCAAGACATATTTGAAACTTCATTTAAATACAGTTTGCATAACCATGTCTACAGAGACAAATAACAGAACGGGAACAACCTATCTGAATGCACTTGATGAATTCCCACTCAGCAGCACAGGCGCACATTTTTATTCATAGGAATGTCACAGAAATAACTGGAATTAAAATTTAGATCATGTCAGAACAGAAGGAGTTTATTACTACAGTTCTAGGAGAGAACAGGGAGCAGCAGAGTGACAGGCTCTGCCCAAATGGGGCAGTTACAGAGCTTAATATACCTTGAGGTTGTAAAACCTGTCCTTCGCCCAAACTGGGTCAGATAAGCAGGATATGATAAATAACAACACTGACTGAGATGTCTCAGATAAGGAGGATCTAGACAGCACATCCTTTTACAAATAATCCACTCCTTTGTTAATTAAATCGTGATGACTGGCAAGACCATTAGATGCAAATGTTTCTTAACTAGTGAGACCTGTGAAGGCCTATGAGATGCTAAATATTTTGCTCCTGCAGGAAGCTATGGCTGAGATAGTGGATATCCTGTTTGGTATTCTAATTTGCTTAAAATCCTAACCTATGGCTTTGATCCCACAATGATTTCTGTTCCATACAGCTCTGTGGTATAAAAGCAAACTATGCATTTACCAGGGCTCTGGAGAGGAGAGCTGCATAAACCCAGCACCAATGTCCCTCTGGTTTTTACTCAGTCGATGCCATCCCTTGTCTGCAGGACACTGAATAAGGATGCCAGGGTCTGAGCCACAGAAAACTGGCTCATTAGAGAAACTCTATATGTTCAAGAATCATGAATCAAACGCCCTCCAAAGAACAGCAATTGGCATCTTGCAAATACAGCGCATGGGTTCCAGTCAGTTCTTGTTTGAACTTCGGAGGAAAATGGTGCCATGTTCCACAAGGAAGGCAACTTCAGTTTCCATTCACTGAAGGAAGCTGTGCTTCTCGTAGGAACCCATGACTCCAGGAGATTAAAAAGAGCAGATTTTACAGGCTTGATAATATTACTTCCAAAAGTAATAGGCAACTTAAAAGAACTGCTTAAACTCTGTGCTAACTTGAACTGTATATATCACTTATTTTTTAGTACAGTGGCTAAATCAAAAGGAGATTAAAAAAAAATAGATAAACTTAAGGAAAAACAATTGATAGATAGAGGTTTAACTTCTAACTTTTGTAAAATTACATATTAGCACATCTCAAGAGAAAAACATTTCAAAATTGAAATGTGAAAATGTTCATTTTAAAAGATCAACTGACATTTTTTACTTCTTTTTGCAATGCTTTTTTTGGTGTACCTTTTTCATGTAGGTATTATTATTATGGGATATTTTTCAAATGAAACTATTAACTCATGTTGATTTCAAGACACTGCCAGTACACTATCTTTTTTTTTCTTTCTCTCTCTCTCGCTCTTTTTTTTTTTTTTTAATCCAGAAAATTGCCTTTAAAGTGCAATTCATCCCTATGCAGAAAGTGTGGCAATAGCAGTGAGTTTTGCCAGTGCAGCGAATACTAATAATATCACAATATGTTTCTGTCTACTAGTATTTTGCTCAACGACCTGCTTTATGCTTGTTTAAATAGTTTTGCAGCACAAAGTTTTATTTTGTTTCCTATTTCAGAGAGTAAATAAGAAAAATATGCATAGCTTTACATTTTTAGAATAGATCTGGAAAATATTTTAAAGCACTTTGAATACCATTTCCATGTTAGTTGATTATCTAAGTAAAGAATGAAGATCTGAACGAGCTTTGCTAACATACATACTTCAAATCCATCATCAGCTTGGCACTGTAATCACATTGTGTCCTTGGAGGCTTGGAAAAGCAGGGTGGGGAGCAAACGTAGGTAACCAGAAAATCCAATCTGTTTCTGGAAACTCTCTTCAGAGAAAGTTACTTTGTTGCTCTCTTTGATTTTAAGTAATTTACTGCTGGTGAAAGGTGCCAGCTGAAGAAAAGTAGACAAACAGGGAGCAGTTTGGATGCAGCCCTCTGACTAGCTTATGCCAGTCTCTGTGCAGGCACTGCAAGGGCTGACGGAGGCTCAGGGAACTTGCCTGTGCCTGCAGGAAGGAAGGAGACCTTCCACCTTGACCTCCGCTCTTGGCTTTTGCCAGCTGGCTCTTACCTGGGGGTACTGTGCTTCTGTAGAACATAGGCTTTTTGACGGAGAGGCTTGTTCTTATTGCGCATTTTTTCAAGGTACTGGGATCCTGATAACAGTTGAGGCCTACAGATACTTCTAAAAAATAGTTGTTGCCCTGGCATACATTCCCAGTACCATTTAATCTTAGGGGATGAGTTTGCACCAGATGTTCCAAACACATCCTAGCTCTTTTTAACAAAACCACCACCCCCCTACCATCCCCCCCCCCAAAAAAAAGAAAAAAAAAAAAAAAGCTAGAAAAACTTTCCAAAAACAGTTTACAACAATTTGCAGTAGCAATTAAGGAGCTTGAGTCCTTGACCACCAGTTTAGTTTCTGTATTATTTATATTGCTACATTCCCAATATTTATCCCTATCTATATCGGAATGACATCACATGCCTTTTTCTGATACAAACTGGATTTAAATCACAGCTTTCAGCTTCAAACCATTCTGAGCAGTGGGAGGACATATTGATTCCTGTAAGCCAGGATATCAGGTTTTCACCTCTTTGACATGTTACTTAGAGAAATACAAAGTAGAAGGAACTGTCTAAATGACTTTAAAATCCAGATTGTCTATCAAAAATAAGTGATACAAGATACTAGATCAAATTCAATAATTAGATATAAATCTCCTTGACTCTTGAAATTCCTATTTTCAAAAGACATGACAGAAAAACACCTAACCTCTCTAAATGGCTATTTCATACTGGTGGCTTCACAGCCGTCTGTTTCTAGTGACAACAATGCATCAGAGTTCAAATTCAGCCTCCACCCTGAACTGAAAGCTGATGCTTTTGAATAAGCACCACCATCCAAAGCATGTCCCACAGTAATAAAAGCAGGGAAAAGAAGAGTGGGAAGCTCTGCAAATGAACCATCCCTCCAGTTGTGATGATTCATGGTTTTGTCTTGAATACATTGCTCTCATCTGACACTGCCTTTGGACTGGCCTTGGATTTCAGTGGCTACAAAATATAAATCACCTGTACATGTTCTGTTTATAGTTTAGCAAACTGTCATGGTTACAGTAAGAGCAGGAAGTACAAGAAAAGTGTGGAAAAAACAAATGATTCAGAGAATGTCAACTTATGGTCATGGAAGAATAACAATGATGGTTTCCTGGTAAAAGAAAGGGCGGTTCATAAATGAGAAGAATGGAGCTGTTGCATTCCAGTAATTACAGGGGCTGAAAGTGACAAGTTTACAGATTTCTGTATACAAATTAAGCACTGTTTCAAACAGTATAATCAAGAACCACTCTGCATAATATAACATTGGTAATCAAAGGTGTACAGAGGGCAAAATGGCTGCTTCACTGAAGTATTGAGATTTCAAAATGTATATTCATTCAAGCTCTAAGTGAAGACTAAAGTCTTCAGAATTCTTAAAGCAGTAACAAAAACCTGTCTGTACATGTATTCTTAATATCTAATAGCAAAAATAAAGAACACAAAATTACACTTCAAAATGTGAAGACAAAGTGTTCCATTTTCATGTTGCTGGAGCTTTTAGTGTTCACATTAAACAGAATTTCAGTGAAATCAACACATATTTTTATTTTTGGGTATTGGAGATGGAATATTGCCCTGTCCAAGTTTCAGCAAATAGTTCTGCTGCAGGGCTAGAAGTCATAATTTCAAACTAAATGAAACAATTTTGTCACATCCTACTGTCTTTTAATGGTTCTCAGCAAAAGGAACACGAGTAAGTCAATTGATTACTGTATGTGTGGTATCAAAAGTGAGCTGATCCTAAATAATTCTGAAAAAATAAACAAATCCAAATGAGAAATAACAGGCTAGGTCCTTGGATCTGCCACAGTTTAACTGATGAAGATGTAAAGGAATAATAAAACTGTCCTTCACCAAACCTGGGGCCTTAATTTTTAGATCATCTTCTGAGCTATTTGAATTATGCTAGAAATAATGACCCAACAATCTGCTAATCAGAAATCACTGAAGATCCGGTCCTCTGGCATCTTCCCACTCCCTGTCAGCATTCTCTTTTATTACCTGTGCTCACCACACCCTACTGATGACTTCCCTAAACAAAGAAAATCCCATTTGTTCATGTGCCAGTTAACTTTTTATTCCCTTGTCACTACCAAGCTGGTACAAAAAGACCCAAGTGAAACCACACAACTTTTTCACACTGCTCTTTAAAACTCAGCAACTATACAATCAACATTTCAGCATTTCACATTGTCCTAATAACTTAAATGTTCATAGACAGAGTCTTACGATATTAAGCATAGGAGACGCTGATTTCTTAGCATTATCTGCTGTGTGCAAAACAACAGCACCATAAGCTCAGCTTTCACATCATTCATTCTTATTGTTATGGGGAAGGAAGAGGAGGAGAAAGTGGAGCAGATTTCAAGTCTTGAATATAAAAGGTAGATTATCATCACAGCTTTCTGTGATAACATGATCCTTGACTGCATTAGAACACATTAAGAATTCATTAATAACATGGATTGCTGAAGTTAAAAAAAAAAAAAGCAGATAGAAGCATGGAAAAATATAATTGGCTTTAAAGGTAAAATAGCATAAAAGTCGTCCCCGAGGTTCTTGGTCTTCAATATATTAATAAATGCTACTTGTTTCCCAAAGAGCTATTTAAATGTCTCCTGGGTCCAAAAATTACACAATTAGTTTGGATATCATAAGACTGCCGAATCAAAACAAACACAAAGCAAGAGCGAAAGCTTTGTTTAGGTTGCTTCTTTAGACAAATGATAAACCAAATACAAAGATATCACATTAAAAAGAGCATTATTGTTACAAAGTGAAAGAAAAAAAGTTAGCCAACACCAACTTTAAGATGAGTGCAACACCAAGAGGGTGACAGAGGTGCTTTGGTGACAGAGGGAGATGAAGGAATCAATGTATACTTCCCTTAATATTTCTCTTCCTGGCCCCTGCTTAGCCAAACAACTTTAGAAGATATTTTCTCTATTCTGTTGGCTATTTTCTCCATATCTCCCCTAACCTGGAGTCCTTTCTGTTTTCATGCCTTCCCTGTCACCTCAGTTCTTACCATTTTCCTGTAGGTCAGCCCAATCCTAGCTCACCATCTACACTTGCCTTGGTCACTTATCCCCAGTATACAATCTATGTACCTATGTAAATACCTTTCTAGAAAATAATAATTTACTAGAAGAAAACAAAACTCAAATTTCAGCAAACTAGACCAATGGAATCCTTCCTTCTCCCTTTTCTAGGCTGTCAGGTATTTTTGATGTAGATTTTCCCAAAGGCAGTGACAATCTGCACCAGGCTTATGTGCAAAGCTAAAAACAATGAGACTTCACATGGCTCCATTTGTAACACAAATAATTACAGAGTTATTGGCAATCTGGTTTGCATTGTGAAGTAGTCAGGTTTGTGTCACTGGACCTGACCTTACACAGTTAGGCAATCAAGCAACTTCTGTCATGGAAATAGCTCCTCATCACTGAGGCAGAAATTTTCTAGTTGCTGAAGCAGGGGCTTTCTTAAGTCTTAGTTGCAGCCTATCTAGTAGCTTTAAGCATAATTGATCTTTAAATGTATATATATATATATATATTACTTCCTGTCTGCATACTTCAAACAGACAGTATTAGTAAATGTAAGTTATTCTAATTTACTAGCAAACATCTGAAGTTGCAACCTTTGTGGAAAGGGCTTAGGAAAACCGAGCCATTGTTATTTTCCTTGGGCTCCTGACAGATATGCAAGGAAGGCTCAGCTGTTATGCACACTGCCTTATACTGAAAATATATTTTTGTCTGTAAAGATACAGAAAACACATTACATACTCATGCCCAAATAGTTTAAGGTAATAAGACTGGCAAATCTTTACAACAGCAGAATTGAAGTTTATTCATATTTTGTAAGTATACAGGTCCTCACTTTCTGGAAACCAGAGTTATCTGAAAGATCCCTCTTAGCTTGTTCACTGGATTGGCAAGATGATACAAGTGATCTATCCTGTGGCATAAGTCTGTAGATATTTTTCTAATGAACAAGTAGGTCCAGCATACAGTTAGTAAGGCTCTTGATACAAAGTGTAACCCTCTTTCCCTTGTGGAACTGATACAATACCGGACATCATGGGACATCTGCCCAAGAACTTGAGGCATACAAAACATAATATCGCAGCTGCTTATATACTACTTCTAACTATATTGTATCCCTTTGGCCAACTCAATGCTTAAATAATGCTTTTCTCAGTTATCTACATCCCATTTGAATTATTATTTACAGTATTTACTCTTCCACAAAATTTTGAGGAGATATGTTTGATTCCATTTAGATCATGAAAACTTTTCGTGTCTTTAATAGTTAGGTGTCATTGATCACATTTTTTAAAGGAAA
The DNA here is from genome assembly GCA_013399115.1 of Anseranas semipalmata. NCBI lineage: Eukaryota > Metazoa > Chordata > Aves > Anseriformes > Anseranatidae > Anseranas > Anseranas semipalmata. Next base: position 1,770,949 of record VXAA01001019.1, read on the forward strand.
AAACTTTGACAAAAAACTTTGTCAGTTTGTTCCTATAAGCATAGGTAAGTTCTTTGGTACCTCAATAGCAGCTGCAGTATGAGAGTTGCAACAGTGCTTCAAGGCTATGTCTCTTTCATTACCATTTTCAGATGTATTGTCTACATTGTTTTTCAATATCTACTGTAACTCTTGCTGCAACCATGTATATAATCTGTGAACTCTAGAGAAGCCATTTTGCATAAAGACAGTAACAAGCCTAGGGTTGGGCAGTGATGCAGAGACATCTTTCACTGAATTTTCTGGAAGTTGATGATGAGGGCCCTTGGTCCAGTTAGATTTGCTGTACACAGTAGTGTAAAGCAAACTAATAAAGATTGTTCTTTTCCTTCTGGAGTTTTTTTATGATTTGTTCTAAAATAAAGGTCAGACACCAAAACCGACAGCCCTCTTATGTGCATAGGAGTTTACAATAGCAAAAAAAAAAAAAAAAA
>VXAA01001019.1:1771478-1786054 GCA_013399115.1 Anseranas semipalmata
AAAAAAAAAAAAAAAAAAAAAAGGAAATACTGTAATATCCATTTCACAGATGAAAAAGGAGTTACAAAGCAATTAGATGCTTTACCTAAAGCCAAACAAGAAATACATGGCAATATCAGTGACTGAAAAACATCTCAGAAGCCTCCAGAAGCCTCTATCATTCCTGCTAGAATGCATGAATTCTTTTGGTACCATAATGAGTCTCTGTCAATGATATACACACTGTTGTAAAATGCAAACCACTATGTAGAAGAAAAAAAATACTTACCTTGTTGTAGCAAGGTCCATTATTCCCTCTTCTGACAGGACTGGAGAGAACAGTTTTCGCCAGTCCCGGGGTACTGCAACTGCTGTTCTGCACCACAAATGTATTCCTCTTATTTCCGGCTTCTTTTGCTATAGAAATAAGAAAAGATTATTGTTCTGGATTGTAAAGACAGTGGCTTTGTTTTGCTCTCATTTTCACACATATTGGGAGTTTATGTCTTTGCAGGCACAATTTTTCACTCCTTCCCTGAAACACTACAAAAGACTCACAAGAAGCCCACGCGAGGAGCTGTAACATTTTCTAGCTACAACCTTGTCATGAGTGCTGTACTCAGCATTGGGCTAAATGTGAGAGCTTTGTTCACTCCTACAAACTATCAGCACTGCAAATAATACCTAAATTATCCTTTAGGTAATGCATTAAAGACCTAGAGATAAAATAGATTAAGAAATGGAGTCTTTGTTCACCATTACATATCCTTTCTTGTATGAACTGCAGGTAAGCCAGGAAGAAAACAATGCTCTCACAAGTGCTACTCACTCTTTTCTATTCAACATTTAACTTCCACAAACAAATAAACTTGTAAAACACAAAAAAGGTGCAAAATTAACTTGATCAAGCATTTTATCTGCTTTCATTAAACAGACAGTGTTTAAAGACGGATCTTACTGAGGTGGAAAATGATTTTGATATCACCATAATACATATGTCTGAACACCCAGGTAGGATTCCATTTGGAAGTTTTTACAGAATATCACTACCAAGCAGACACAGTAAAGATATATGAGAACAGACAGCAAATGCCCTTTCCAGTGGAAAATATGTTAATTAATTCATATAAGCCAAAGAATGCAGCATAATTCATCTCATCAACAGCCTATTATGTAAACATAATGCAAGAGTCGAAGTGCCATAATGCACTGTAAAATATAAATGAAAATAAAGATCAAATTTGGAAGTATGTTATGTAAGAGTTACTGTAATTTGTTAGTATAGGAGCCAGACGCATGTATCTATCACCAAGGACACACACACACACACACACACACATCCTTGATTTTTCAATATGGTTCTGTTCTATTAAGAACAGAAATACAAACCGTGTCAACACAAAGACAAGCATGGGAAGGTACATAACAAAGCTATGACAGGACGAAAATTTCCAAAGCATTCACATTTGTCTTTTAAGTTCTGAATCAACATGTTCAAACCAAATTTTTCCATCCGCCCACAGCTGAAAGCTGACCAAAAGTTTCAAAACACTTACTGTAAATATTTGTTTTTCACTGCATAGTGTGAGAGTGCTCCCATGATCCACCTTTGACAAACAGCCTGGATAACAACACTTACAAAGGCAGAAATGCAAGTCTAAACAGCGTGACTGAGTGAAATGACACAAAACTACCTGGGAGGACATTTGCCCCAAATTGTTCATGTTAAAGCAAAAGAGGACCATCAGCTAGATTAAATAACAACTAAGAGATTACAAAGAGACTTCTGAAACAAAGAAGAAGGCCTGAAAAGAATTGTAAAAGCATGAATGTTTGTAAGAGAGGGGAGACCTTGCAGTTGATGCAGAGGTGGTCAAAACCCAGTTTGCTACTGTCACAAGTTGTCCCACAAGCAACACATCCTCTGTGAAGGTCTGGCAGAGGCATCTGCATTGTCAGACACTGTGAGGGTAACCCCCAGGGTACCAGGCAGGGACCCACACCGGGGTGGGTGTACACAACTCGGGGTCAGGTGGGGGATGTCTAAGTAAGTAAGTACAGCTCAGCTGCCTTCTTTAATCCGAAACTGCCAATCAGTTTAATTTGCTGGTTCACACGTTTGGTGACTAATTAGTCCACAGAACTTCTTAAAACTAGTCAGGAGAGATGAGTGATGGGAATAATGTGCTAATTTGTAGCTTTTGAAAATATTCCGGGCTCTGATTCATGAACAGGGATGGCTTGCATTGAGGTGGCACTCCTGCAGTCCTGCTTCAGCTGTCTACAGCAGATCCTCTGGGAAAACTCAGCTGCTTGCATGACAGTTACTGAATAACCACAAATTACAGCCTAATGTATTACAGAAAACCAAAGGGTAGTTTTTGGTTTACCTCGATACACTGTGATCTGGAACTGTGATATTTCAGCCTTTGTTTGTTGTTGATCTAAGCACACAGCTCAGTGCATTCTGATTCTGGGAATGAGAGTGAGCAGTGGGGTGGGAGCTGCCACATTCATCCTATATTCTATGACTTGTTCTTCAATAACAACTTAAATGCCTGAAAATTCCAAATATATCTAGAGCTGATTCTTTTAAAATTGCAATATTTAAATTAAACTTTACATAAGGGAAAAAAAGCATGAAATTCAGAAAAAGTCAACTGTAATTTGGATTTCATCAGATAAAGTGAACACCAAACCACGATATTTCTCACCTCAACACCAGTTCTCCACAACAATTAATACCATGTTATTTTATGACTACAATGTCTATAGGAAAAGCTAAAAACTATCATTTATTGCTTTTTTTTTTTCTTTGGATTATTCATTCACCGTTCCCCCTAATGTATTCTCTGAACCTTTGTTTTTATACACCACATAACTAACTTTTCCTGAACTGATAATTATTTTAGTTGCGGTTACATACTACATTTAGCAGAAGCAAATAAAGTATTTTGAAAGGTGAAAATTATTTTCTTATGCCAAGTTGTCAGTTACAAGTGCTTCTCATACTGCATCTCTTCACGCTGTTCTCATGATACTGAAGTTGGATATCATGTAGAATTAAGAATTCTACAGCACACTGGCAAAGCCCACTTCCGAATACTACAATTACAATACAAAATTTCACATTTGATTACCAAACTCTAGAAGACAGAACAAGCATCACCTATGATTTGAAGTCCTAATAATAACAGATTTGATAAACCTAGTATGTTCTTAATGAATTACATCTCACGCTGCTGAAACTTTCATGCAGTTGGCAGAGATGTGGGCCAGAACAGATCACACGGTTGTCATTCATGCCCACCTCCATTAAGCAATCAGAGGGAGAGTTCTGGAAACCCACATATGGTATGTGTTAATTACTCAGTATCACAGCTACCAGTAGGGTCTGGTTTACTTCGACACCATTCTAACAGAAGAGCTTTCAAAAGGCAGTGTTTCCAAGATGAGTGTATTGGTAGAACAGGCGTTATGAAGCTACAGTAGTTTAGAAATGTCTAGCACAGATAAAAATAGAAAGGTGTAAAACAAATCCATTTAATAGCACCTGCAAATCCCTATCCAGAAGTACTTCTGCAGCGCAGTGCTTCTCAGAAGAAAATGTTGTGATTCCCTCAGTTCGAGAGAGTTATCAACTGTGTCTCAACAGGCCTAACCTATATGCAATGCTCTTAATGAAAACCAACCAAGCAATTTCTGAAAACAAAGGCCAGAATTTCCTTCTCTCTGGCTCTAGAACATCCTGTTGTGATTTTCAGCAGAACAATTTTCAGTCACAGAGCAATTTCTAAATTCTGTGAGTTGATAATTTTGGATTTGACCAAGACTGGATGAGAGAGACAGCGACATTGTTAAGAACTGAATTTTGCAGTATTCCCTACTGGAAACAAAACTGAGAGCTCTAAATGATTGACATTTGTTTGTTTTTTGTACGACAGAGGAAGTGACAGAAACCCTTGGGAGGTCTGTAGCACCATTTTGCAGATCTAATACTAATTAGTATTCAGGTAGAATGTAATTTTAGACAAATATTTAAAAGCAGCCACAGCAAATTTGAAACATCACAGGTCCTAATTCTAATCCATGCTACATGTCACAATTATGTCATAGTTCAGAAATATCAGCTACAGATGCTGCTTTAAAATAAAAGCAATCTGCACTGCATATTACATGCCTGAAAACTCAAACTTTTCCAATATCTTGTATTGTTCCAGAAGAAAATGAATAATCAAGTGAGAAAATGTTCTTATTAATGTGCAATCTTAAAATATCATATGTAAAAAAAATAAGTTTGAATGAAAAGAACTTCTTCATTGGACTGATTATGATTAGCTTTGTAAACCAGAATAATCTGTGGCGGGAAACTGGAAAGAAGGAAATTAATATCTCATCACACTGTTTTCCTGAGGATAATATCAAAGCTATCCAATAAATGTAGATTTTGAAATAAAATGTAAACGATACAGGAAGAGATAAGTCTATTTTGCAATTCAGCATCTGGCACTTTGGCAAAGTATGTTTCAGAGAAGAAATAATAGATTCTACTCTGGTCACTCCATGTTATCTACTATTGACCCATTCAGTGTCTCCCCTGTAAAGAGGACAGTAACTGATTTAAAACCTAACCTGTTAAAAGCCCGTAATTGATTTCCTTATTGGCAAAGAAAGAAGAAAAAGGAAACCTTTCTTACTTTTTGTTATGTACGTAGTAATTATAGCAATGGAAGCCAATATATAATATCTAACAGCACCCTAACCAGTACACAGATTGCCACCTAACAAAAGGGTCACAGTTGTTATAACTTATAGATTTTTAAATATGTATGATATCTAAAATATCATACATATGATATTTCATGTTCTACTGTCCCTTTCCTTCTGCAAATTCCAGTTAAATAGGATTTTTACAAGGTTACTGAAGGTAGTGGAATGTTTCTACAGAACACAAAGGACAGCTATAAGCACATGAGAGATGCTGCTAACGATTCAAGGTGGTATTCATCCCATGACATTGCATTTGACAGATGATCTATGACTATAGGGATCCTTTGCCCCTACTTATAGCTCACTCCAACTTTCCCCCTTTCTTCCTACTCTGCAAATGAAGCACCGCAGAGTGCTGCTTCATCATCCTGACACTTTCCACCAGCTCACTGCATTGTCAGCCATAGCTACCCAAATTTGAAATATGCTTCTGCTGCTTTGGGGCTCTATCAATACACACCAAGGGAAAGGGAAAGGAAGGAATAAGATTTTGTCACAAATAGATAATATATTGATGGTTTAAACATAAATTCCATTTGTAAAAACTCACTTTCACCCTTTCCCAAAGAATTACCAACAGGACCATCAAACACTGCAGGTTTTTAAAATTCCCTTCTTCTTCCTGACCTGAAGATCATTATGGTTTGTCAGTAAAAATGACAGTCCCCTGAGAATTTCCAATGTGCATCAGTCTCACTGCAGCTACAAATATTCAGTCAGAAATTATTTTAGTGGCTTTCCTCCTCCACACAAACATTTCCTTCTCACATAATGAGTTTCTCATATAAATTTCATCTGATTTAAGAAATAACTTGATTTTGTCTGGGACAACAAACAATAAATTATTTGATCATAGTAGGATTTTAAGAAGTGTGAAGTTTTTATTATTTTCTACATATCGTTCACAGTGAATCCAAAACAAAAGAGTTCTCTTACCAATACCTGTACTACCGGAAACAATATATCACATTATGGATGTGGGAAGCAAGGCCTAAGTTAATCATTTCAGGCACCCTGCTCCAATGATCAAAGCTCTTTATTCATTTACTAAATCGAATAGAAAAAAAAAAAAGAAAGAAAGAAAAAAAAAGAAGAAGAGTGCTAGGAGACAGAACTTGGTAGCTTGTAACAGTGCTCATAATGTATTGCCACACTGACCTGAAGGCACCAAAACTAGGTCTGTGCTTGGCCTTGGCCTCTGATGAAAACGAGAAGGAGCTTGGGAGGCCAGCTGTGGTAGTGAGTCTCAGTGTCAGCATCTGTCCTTTGAGAAGTGAGCAGAAGTTATCTGGTGTTTTTCCACACAAGTCAGCACACGGTGCAAGTCTAGGATAGCCTTGTGACAGCCTTGTGACCAACTGGTCACCTAAAAATCATAAACTTCTTAGAGCTGAAGAATGACCCTGCTTAAACGATGTGATAAATTAGAATCTAAATAAGTGCTTTCTTTTACATGTTACTTGGACACAAGGAAGAAATCATTTTCCTTTACACCATTTGCCACGTTCTCTTAACACTACATTATCCCAGCAATGTTTCTCTTCCTTCTCTGCAATGAAATCTGATTCCTTAAATTGAAATGGGGAGAATTATACCCTTTCACTTTATGTCTATAACTTGTTTGTTCTTGCAGTTCAGAGCATATTATTTTTCTTTTCCATTTAATAAAAAAACACCCTCCAAAGCATCCTTATCCATACTTTAGGATACTTTGATGGAACAAAACTTGATATGAAATCCCAGGCTTACTGAAATAAATAATGAAATTCCCATCGATGTCATTAACAGGTTGTTTCCCCTGGGGAATACAGAGATACAGCAAGCTATCCCAATTTCTTTCTTTTTATCAGCAGTTTAGTTTGCTTCATATATAGGTTCATATTGGAAATGTTCACTTTTTACTTTGATTTTTTGTTTGATTTTTTGGTTTGATTTTTCCTTTAACGGATTACCTGCTTGGCATGTAATAACTGTATCAACAGTACGCAATAATCATCCTAAGGAAAACAGCTTAATTAATCTCATATTCTAGAAAACATAATGGTTTTCCATATTTCTGTCAAGTTTAAAAGCAAACCAGATCTATACAGTTCTCATACAACGTAATTGAAGAACTCACTTTCTGGCATATAGTTACAATACCAAACAACCACAAGCCTAGTACATCTTACAGTATGAATTTAACTGAACTGCATTTGTCAATGCTCACATGGAACTTGATCCCTTCTGTTTGGAAAACTGTACGGACCTATTAATCCAAAAGGTTTGTCATTATAATTTCCACTGCTTTAGAACAATATGATCACTCAAGATCTCATGAACAGAACTTGAATATTGCATATTGGCTCTTGTTAAATTCACCCTTACTCTGTATGCTGTCCAAGTCAGACAGAGCTTTGAAGTAGATGTGCCAGGACTTTCTCTTACAGAGAGTTTCCCAGAGAAGACCAAAAGGTGTCTTTTTGTTTCTTTGTTTGACAGGACTTAATAAAATGTGTACGGTAAAATAAATAAATAAATAAATAAACAAACAAATAAAGGATGCTGCAATTCACTTTTTAAATGTAGAAAACCCAAAAAGTCAGAAAAGAAGTGCTCTTTCTCCTGAACTTCTCTCTGAACAAACACCTGTATCTTTGGCGATGGGTCCTTGCTTGACTAAAGCTCACCATCTCCTCTTTCCAAGAAAGTTTCATTTTCCATCACCTCTCAGGCCTGTTGTCTGACCTCTGCTCCTCATTCAAGTCTGACATTGTCTGCTGCAGCTGCAAGGTTCCCATCTCCTTCTTGTAACCCCATATTCTACCATGTAGGTCTGGAACCTCTTCTGCCTTGAGGAGGCTCAGATGCTGTCAAGAAAGAAGCAATCTTCCCTCCATCTTCCCAGACTTCCTAAAAGTATTGACTTAAACGTGAACAAAGAAACACTATTCAACACCTATTCTAACATGTAATCCCAGAGGAAACAGTGCATTTTGATAAGATATGAATCTGACAGCTTCTTTTAATACGTTCTGAAAAGAAATACTTCCATCTGCAATATAACCCAATGGACATAACCCAGTATAAAATGGGTAGACGGACATTAGAAGCAAAATGTACATAGAAACAGAAAGAGCACAGATCTTTTGGTCTTCTTTCTTGTCAATACTAGGGCAATGGGTGTTCTGTTCTAAAGATGTCATTTTAACCAAATAAGCCTCTGTTATTGCATTTATAAGTACATATAAGCACACTTGAATCTCATACTTGAGTATATAAGCTTACGTAATGTAACCTCTTATTTATTTAGGCATAATTATCTATAATCCATAGTTATGCCTTAGGAGAATTATTTAAGGAGTTATTTAAGAATGACAGCAGTTCTATAATACTGCACGTCACACAGTTATTTTAATAAAGCAACAGAAATAAATGCAATTATTTTAATGCAATATTTAAATGAGTAACATGCAAGCACAACTCAACATGCTTCTACGGAACATGGCCATCAATGGAAAAAAATTGAAGAGGTTTTTCTTCATTTCATTCTAGTTCAGATTCAAAGCTCAGTGACTAAATTATCCCCTGCTTCCTTGTTTGTTTTGATTTAAAGATGTTTTAGTTGTTTTATGAAGGACAAAAACTGGCAATAGAATAGTAATTACATGTTTGTGAATTATTTAATTCTGAAGCAATTAACTGCAGCAGTGTTACTGTGAATATTTTTCTTTTCTGTTTTGTGGTATATCAGAAAAACGAGGCATATTAGGAAATAATATGAGAAATGAAAAGTTGAACCTAATATTTAAAACATATTCATCACTAAAGGGGAAAATAAATGTTGATAACACCTAATTAAAAGCAGTTTTTAATCAATTATCTGTTCATTTTCTCACCTTTCTGCAAAGCTATTGTAATAATCTCTTTAAATGCTAACACATTTTGTATTTTTTGCAATTTTTTTATTTAATATGCACTTGAAGTTTTACCAAAAGATCCTATTTGTAAGTACAAAAACAACAGTCGGACTCCTTGGAAGCATTGGGAATTTATCATCACCAACCCCACTTATTCATTGCTCACATAAGCTAAATCTTACCTTCATGAAATAGAGATGTTCCAAACAAAGACAGGAAAGAGTTATTTTACATATGTTCTCTCCAACAAAAAGCATACAACAGGCTGCACTCTCATGTGAATGAGGAGATGACAGAGACCAAGCTGCAAATCGCCCATCCTTCCTTATATTTAATGGTAGCTCTACTCCACCACTGGTGAATGAGAAAGTTGACAAGATGAAGGCTGGAGGGACAATTGTGGAACTCTAGTACCTGCTGCCTGTTTTATGAGAGGCAGACATTGTTGTTTCTGTGTCCTGTACTTCAAAACCTATGAGATCACAGGATTTTCGCGCTCTACCCAAGATGATGCATCAACCGCCATCTCTGGGCACATTCTTCTTTGAGTTGATATTTACACCGAACTTCATCTAAATGCGAGTAACCAATGAGGCTCGTGGTTAGTATGCAGCTCTGGAGACCGACTTCACTGGTTTACCATGTTTGCTCTGTTTAGCTGCTTTTACTTTCCTTAGCCTTCTGGTGCTGGCTTTATTTTTGAAGTTGCCAGATCTCTTTCAGCACTGTGAGCCAAGTAATGTACGTTATTTCACAACTTCACTGAATTTACTGATGTAAGGGGAGCTTCTGTTAGCATTCATAAAGCTTCTAATATCTTGTGGGTGCAACGCATTACTTAGCACTGACGGGGATCTTGCCTTTCTCTGCTGACTCTCTGTGGTAGCTGGCATGTGATTTCTGTGTGGACTGTGTTGTGTTTTCTTTCTAATTAGTTTTCAATTTTGTTATTTGATTTTTTTCCCAAATTTATAAAACAAAACTAATCAATGCCATGGTTAACAGCATTCTTCTGATGGTAATAATGCATGCTTCCTGTTGGCTATGGAGGCATTTTTCAGTGTCATGGCAATATCCTACCCCAATCCTCAGTCTATTGGGTTGCCTTCATGCAAGTATATACAGCATACAGTAAAAGTGTCTTTTTTTTTTTTTTTTTTTTTAAAAAAATCTTTATGTCTCAGAGCTTAAGTTTGCAATAGTCAGTAGTATATTCATTTTATTTACAACTTCTGACTTTCTAATTGTCCAAGGACTGTAATTGTGGATGAGAAACAGTGATCAGTTTTTTAATAATAGTTAACGACTGAAGAACTTCATTTAGGCATACAGATAAAGCATCCAAATTCTAAAATCAATGAACACCATTAATAATTGCTGTAAATATCCTAAACATGCAGAGATGCCATAAACTCTGCACTCATTTTTGTGTTGCATACTGCTTTTTGCTCTTTGAAATTACCTCTTGCTGATGGTGATGAATACCTCAATTGTCTCCAGCACCTTAAGGCCCGAGGCAGTCGTCTGAAAATGAAACAGCATCAAAGCAGAACCAATCCTCTTATAAACTAACTTGGAGAATACTACATTTTATATTGCCATTCTGCCCTCTTGTCATCTCTTTTCTGATACCAAGAGTCATCTTCTCATCTAGCATTCCATTTCCTCTCATACTCTGTAGTTAAGACCTTTCATTTCAGCTCTGGAGGAAGTCTGAGTAATGTATACTGTGATTAAATTGCACATATACACCAGGCAGGGAATAGAACAAATGTAATTCTAGGCCAACATTTCTGGAGAGGTTCCAGCCAAAGACAGCAATCATTCCTCTGATACAACTCTTCCCTAAGAGCTCACTTGAGTTAATGATTAAATGGGTGATTAAATTCTTTTGTTACTTCTTTCTACAAAATACATCTTCTACTCAGTACAGAGTATTACAAAAATTAAGAACATCACAGCTTGTACTCCCAAAACTCAACATTTTCCTAAACACATACAGATAAATGAAAGGTTATACACAGCAGCAGCATCTAACTCCCTCTCATCGTTGCCCTGTGGAATGGAGTTTCAAAATGGATATACAAAGGTATGAAAAATCTATGCGTGTGTGTCATGCCATGCCTTAAAAACTTGGTTAGCTCTGGTGCTGCAATGACACGGGACACGATAAAGAGCGATATTTGATGCGTTTTTAATAGGGTTTAAAAATAAAGTTTGCATCCTGCATCAGGCAAGAAAGAGAATAAAGTTGGATATACATTGCTATTCTAATTGAGCATTCTTTGTTAATTAGCATTGAAATTAAATTGCATCTTCAAAGCATGGAACAATTAAGTGGTAAATTTCATAAGCACTGTGAAAAAAATTCACTCTGATGGGAAAGCCAGCTGAGAGAAAATTCTGTTTTCATTGGGTACTTTTTACTGTTTACTACTAAAAATAAAAGATGGGTTTGGCTAAGAAAACCTTTAAGAGTTGTTTTACTCTGCATAAATAGCAAAGTCATAAATTTTCTATGAAAAAAAATCATGAAACTGTTAGATTTGTATAGGCGAAAATTGCATTAAATTTGATAGTTACACATAGCTCCAAATCTGTCATCTTAAAACATATTCATTTCTTCTTTTAAATTTGATAGAATATGTAGAAATGAACCTGATTCAGAATAGTAGAAAAATCAAACTCCTTTATTGCTTACACGTTTAACTGAGCTGATTAGAATATCAGGAGAAAAGAAGGTTGGTATCGGTGTTTGCTGAACAATAGCAAAGTCCTTTCACTGTCCTCATCCCACCTTGCAGCTGTGTGAACTTTGCATAATGAAAAACTATGTCAAAGTGTTTAACCCTTTGTCACCCTTGCAAACTCTATGGTGTTTTCACCCTGCCTGGGAAATAACTAGCAATGTGGTAACATCTTTTTGGCTTCAGAGGGCCTCAAGAAAACGTTTGAAGTCAAACAGGTACCTAGGGGTTGACTGAGATGGAGATTTGTTCATTGTTTAAAGCCTTCAACACATGAATTTACAAACAGATATCACTTTAGAACTTGCTCACGATCTCTTCATTATACATGTTCCTTTGGTGATTTGGCTGCTGTATATTTCACTAATGTATTCACTGACATAATTCATGTGCAAATGAGATGCCCTTTTCAATTACAGTTCTGGAAAAAAAAAAAAAACCTTTTCCAGCCAACTTTTTGACAGTACTTGAGGAAGAGTGGGAATGGAAAGAATGAATTCTTGAAAAACTAAAAGTTTTTTGGGGGAGGGGTTTTGGTATAATTTTGTTGGCTCATTCAATTTTGGCTTGCTAGGTTTATACTCTTCCTCCATATTATACTCCTTCGGTAACCATTATTTGAGTGTTTTTGTAATTAACTGCCATACTGTTTATAGCTGTATGGGCAAAACTTTGCCGTGATTAAATCCAAATTAATTAATTTCACACAAATACTAGCAGAGTGGAATTTGCTTGGGGGAAAAAAAAAAAAAAAAAGGCAAATCTGCATTTCCTCATCTGTCTCAAACAGAAAATTCATAACCTCTTCCAGGGAGAGGGTTTTAAACAGGCTGACTGAAATTCAAGGACTTAAACTAACAGGTCTCTCTATGGTTTAATTAAAATCCTGGATGGTATAACTACATATAGGCAGGATGGTTTTGGTTAATTGGCAGCTTTAGACCATGAACCAAGGGAGGTTTCAAAATAGACCTCTTTAACATCTCATCCACAAATGGATGAGAGATCAAGATGAACACCCCTCTCAAACTGGAAATGATCAGATGGCAGGAAAAAAAAGGTGCATGGCTTCAGCCAGAGTGAAGCATTAGGGCCTCCAGTTCCTTTTCTCCTGGGGCAGGGATCACACCACTCACACTCCTAGGATGGTGCCACAACACCCTGCTGCTTTGTTAGCGTGGTGGAGGAGTTAGAGAGCAGCTATGGGTTGCCTCAGCTTTCACATTTATACAACCTTCTGCACAGATTTTTTCTGTTTTCTAAGGAAAGAATTAATCTGAATTACTGGTTATCACAATAACATAGTAGAAATCTGAACTGCCAGAAATGCCATCAACAGAATAGAGTCCCTTCCTGAAACCAGGACCTGGAAGCAGATTATGGTGTACAGAGCAGGTCCAGGCTGGAAGAAAACCACCACGGTGCACATGCAAGTTTTCAGGAGCAAAACCTTGCAATGGCTTGGTTCTGGAAAGGACTGACTCAAAGGTATTACCTTGGTAATTTGCACTTGGCAAGAAGAATTTTTGTCACCACCTTTCCAAGTGCCTGCATAGGTATGTGGAGAAGAATTCATTTTGCAACAAGAGCTATTAGAACGGAGTCTGAGTCTCACATTCTTAAGGCAAGTGCCAGAGGACTTGGAAATAGACGTATACCAGTTGCACTTCCTAAATGATCAAATAATGCAAAAAGAATTATTGCTTTTTACAGATACTGTGCAGTATAACAACACTTTTTCGTACTTAGTTTCAGTGTGGATGTTTTATGTTTAAAATGGCACTTTTCTCTGAGGAAGTGACAATTGTGACAACTGATGACAATATCTAGAACATGCTTTATAACTCTTGTGCTACAACAGTAAAACAAAAAAATCAATGAAACCAATAATATCTAAACAAACACCACCCTGCATAGCTTTCCTTGGGTATCAAACCTTTCTCCTTAGGTTCTACAGTCAAGGCTCCAGTGTTTCCAACATCAAAATAACATAAATGACAGTGGTACTGTTTATATCACTGATAGCAATAATCGCATTAGCTAACAGCTGCTACTCTTAGTCTGTTATTGACGTGTTTTATAAAAAGACTTGTTTGAAATTCAGTTTGGCTGATTTGAAAACAGGATTTTGAGAGAAAACATTTTCAATGGCCTGACAGAGCAATTGGTAAAATATGAACAAACATAAACCAGAGTTACAAACTTTTTTCCTTCCTGTGAAGCCTTATTAGTGTAGATGTAACTGGATGGAGTACAGAGAGGTATTTCCCTGGAAGTGTCATGTAAATCCATACCTGCCACTCACCCCTTATTTAAGAAATACGCTGATTGTTATGCAAGAAGTGTTCCTTCTTACTAGGTAGGAGCATTTTTATGCTAGGTTAAAACATAATGAAGCAAAGCAAAACAAAACCAATCAACCAAAAAAAACCCACCTTATGGTAGATTTGGAAGTCACATTTTAGAAACAGAAAAGTCACACTTCAACAAAATCAGTCTTAAAGTCATAACAAGTCAGATTCATTCTACATTCCATCCTTGCTGAAGGATTTGATCTATGACATTTTCAGAATGACATCTGAAAAAGACATCAGGAATGTAACGCACAGAGAAGCTGTGAAAAGGTTACAGACTAATTACACATATAAATATAATTCCTTACCATTTAGCAGGTTGATAAGCAGGCATTTTCTAGTCAGTGTTTTAAGCAAGGGGCACAGTGAATAATTAGGAAACCTTTTGCCCTCTTTGGCCTTGAGTTAAAAAGCCTGACTTACTGATGTCATCAAATACACCATGTTCAGCATTTTTTTTTTTTTTTTTACATCCAAGGGCAAGTCATTCATGTCACATGAAATGAACGTTGTATGGCATCTGTTCAGGAGTGAAAAGGATTACAGCACAGGCTAGGATGTTAAAAGTGGGAAATACGCCTGTCCACAACCAGAACTTCAGAGTGATGCAAAAAAGACTGAAGTATGCAGTTACGCAAACACAAGGTAAATTTTCTCAAGCCTCTTTCAGAGAGCATTTTGGATCTTCTAATACTTTAGATTCTCTGGTGGATAGTTTCCAAAACCTTAAAATTGGCAGCCTTCAGAATGCATAAAAAGCTCCTGACATGAAGAAGTTGTGTGAGTGAAATTTGGAATCTAACTTAACAACAGGAAAAAAAAAAAAA
>VXAA01001019.1:1786079-1813994 GCA_013399115.1 Anseranas semipalmata
AAAGAGTAGGTTTTTCATGGATATGAACTGTGTTATTAGCTGTCCTTACAACTGTTCTTCATTCTCCAAAATCCAATTTTGACATCAGTGAATTCAGTCAGAAACGGGCTATTTTTAAGCAAATCTTTACATTTACTGGGTGTCCACTCTACTACCTCTTCACAAGTTAATTGTACAAGAGGAAAAGTAAAAGGACATGCAATGAAATTACAGAATGCAACAGAGTTTCAGGTTCTCTGATACCTTTCATGGACCACCAAACACATGGCAAATTTTGGATGGTGTTACTCTGAGTACAAATATCTGAAAGTGCATAAGAAATGACACGTGAATCTGATTTGTTCCATGATAAGAACAGACAATGAGGAAAAAGAAACGGTGACAGTGTAATAATATTATTGGGATAAACTAAAAATGTTAATTCTGTGCTACTTTTGGAAGATGATAATGCTTTTCTAAAGCTGTACCCTGTTTTTGCCTATGACAGCCCACCTGCTGCTGATACTCTGAAAGCAGGAAGCATCAAGGACTTTACAGACTTCTCTCATATCCTCTTCCCAGTTGTTTGCAGAAACGTCTTTCCCTCTACTGAGCTAAGGAAACAGACGTGCATAGTGTTGACAATACGGACAGAACACGGCCGTAGAAACAGGCATAATTAAGCTCTCTGTTTCCTTCATTGTGTTTCCTGCAAAATTCTAAGACTTAGTTTAACCCTTTTGACTCCTGAGCACTGAGTCAGGGCTTCAAGATCTACTGAAAACCAATCAGCTCATTCAACTCTGAGCTTATCACTGCATATGTAAAGGTTGGACTTTTCCTTTTCCCTAATATTTATTACTTCATATTTTTCTATCTTTGATGTTATCTGCCATTTTAACACTTCAGTATCACACTGCAGGAAAAATGGGTTAGCAAACTATTGTCTGATTACTCATGATAGTAACACTAGTATTGAGTCAAAGACAACACACTTAGCTAACCCTGCTAACATGTCTGTCAACTGGCTCTCACAAGGCAGATCCAGCAAACAATCAAGCACTTACCCTGAACGCGCAGTAAGGTGTTATCTTAAGTAGGGGAGTTGTAAGATCTTTATAAATTAATTCTTGGTCCCCTTGATCACCCATAAGTAAGTTAAGAAAGACTTGATTCTAGCTGAAGATTTGAAGTGCTTCTTCCTCCTCTACTTTCCTATATTTAAAGTTGGAAAAAAAAAAAAAAAAGAAACAGTAATGGTTTTGTACTGCTCTGTTTTCTTGCCACTGAGGAATATGTGAGGTAGTATAACTCAGTAAGAGGCTTTAACTGCTTTCTCTGATGGTAAAAATAATAGTTTCAAGGTAGGGAAGATATTTCCAAGTAAACTGTGGCACAGAAAAAAATGCAATCTACCTTCTCTGCTCTCCCAGCATGTGATGTAATCATTGATTTCTCCCTTCAAAGTAAAAATATTTTAAATCATGTGAGGCTGGGATTTTATCTGGTTGAATGAAATTAGTTTTTATTAATAATAATGATTTTTAATTAAAATGTATGAATGAAAGATTGACGTGCAAAATGAAAGTGCTGAAGACATGGGAAGAATGGGGATTCCTTTTCCTCTCCAGCTTTACAGACCTCCAGACAACCCTTTGAATATTTCACAGAGAATCCATTTCTGAAATGCTCAGTACTTTAAATCATATGGAATCTATGCTTGTTACCTTTTCTTTGCCTTAGTTTTTGTCACAGTATGTGATTCATGTTATGCTCCTCTATATGCTGCTATTGTTACCAGACAGAGTGCCTAAATACATGTAAGATACAACAACGCTTTAGAACTGCTAAGTTAAAGCTACAGTCGTACAGACAGCACTATTATTTATTTGCCATGGGGTTGTTAGCAGGTGTGTAAGCAACGGGAAATCAGGCTTGGGATATTTATCTCATATAATATATAACATTTTCATTTTGATTGTCACAGTTATTTATTTTGTATGATACGAGCTTTTAGTCCTAATGCTATGGTACTCACCTTTTAAGATGGGTAAAAATGTGCCACCTGAAAGGCAGATCAGATAATTTCATTTATAATGTTTGGGAAGATTAGAGAATTCCACTTAGAATATTTGCAAGAGCTTCATTTTCAGAAGCTGGAAGTTCTTTAGAGTAGTCCAAAAATTTTAAAGGGAAAACGATTCAATTTATTATGGGCAAATACAGAAGATATATACATATAATTATAGGTGTGCATATACATCTGTGTTTGTGTTTACACTATGAACATAAATTAGCAACACAAGATCTCCAAATTCATGAAGGACAATAGAAACCTCTCTTCCCTCATGAGACTGAAATGGTTTCTATTCACTCAGAATAGTCTGACAGAAGGTAGAAAGCCACTTAGCAGTGTTATAAATTGAGTTGGTTATTAGTCAAGCAGTTTCACAGCAATTCAAACACACTAATTTCATTCTCCCCTCCCCTACACCCCAATGCTCTCATTCCAGCACTCCATGAGCACAGCCTCACACCCACCTCTCGACTCTTACCTATTTCACACACACCCCTCCATACCAAACCATGTAACAGCATGCTCCACTTCCCTAGTAACCCAAGTGTACTGCAGCAACCACTTCACACCAACAAAATCACACAGGCAGAAGCTCCACAATGTGCTGCGAAGAAAAGCAATCTGTAAATCCCTGAGATAATTTCTATTAATGAATGAGATGCTTAATACTGACTTGGAAGTAACAATAAACTACCCACAGAACAAGTTATTTAGGAGAAAATACCCAGAAGATACAATAGATTAATTCAATTCCCAAGTAAGGATATCTTGGCAAGCAACTTGAAATTAACCCTTCATTGTTTGCCGAAGTCAGTCTGCAGCAGCGAAAATGGTTAGACTTTTTGGCTAAACTAATCACAAAGGGATATTGTTAGGAAGCTGTGGTGGGATAGAAAGCAAGCTTAAAGTCTGAATTAACAGCCTGAAAAACAAAGGCTAAACATATTAGGAACAATATATCAATAATAATAATAATAAACCCTAAAGGCATTTACAAAAAAAAAAAAAAAAAAAAAAAGGAAGAAAGNGAAGAAAGAGGAAGAAAGAGGAAGAAAGAGGAAGAAAGAGGAAATAAAAAAGAAATATACATTTAATCATTTGTTCAAAAATATTTCATATGTTTGGGTCTAGTATGATTTACCCAGAGGAATTGTGGCAGCTGTGTAGATACACCATAAATATTGCGATAACTGTCACAGGGAAATAAAGAGGTGACTTATTTCTCCTCAAACCCTTAACTAAGGCACATTATATAGGCTACACTCTGGCTCCATTGAAGTTAATACAGCAACTTGTGTTCCTGAAGCTAGAAAACATAAAACTGAGTGAGGTTCCTTAAGGTTTTTCTTTTATGTATTACAAAATGTTTTTTTTTTCTTCACTGTTACAGGATAGCAATTGATACATCAGTAGCAGCATATGATCAAATAATTTCACAGCTATCCTCTATAAATAAATATTTTCTTCTAATTGTACCACATGAATTAAATACAGATGTATTTAATTGCATGACAATTTAATTGAAATCTCATGCAGATATACTCTTTGTCTTTCTCAGAGATTAAGAAAATTCCTAGATCACACTTTTTAATGATATATAGGTGGACATTTATGATTTGTGACAGGTCAGCATATAATTGCAGTGGAACTATGCATGGTATTTACTTGAATATCTAAAGAGTTGGCTATGATGGAAATGACTGAAGTGATTCCGTAATGAGCAAGGGCCTGATCTTCTAGTACTTACATATCTGAACCTGATTTACACCAGTAAAGATCAGACAGCGTCTAGGCACGTGAAAACATGTCACTAATTCTTGAAATTTTACTGTCATGATGTTGGCATGTTCCTTCACCTTGCGCTTTTTAATTTTTTTCCACAGGCTGTCCTAGCCCCCACTCCTGACTTTTCAGTAGCTTGGATTAAAAGTAAAAAGTACTGGTAAATGAGAGTGAGCTTTTAGGCTGCCCTCACTCACTGAAGCAGCTTAAGGATTCCTGAACCCTAAATAATGTTTAAGTCTCAGATCTTTATACCATTTAGCCCGATGGTTCTATTTGCAAATATTACTGCTATTTAGTCTGAGTAGGATGGGAGGTTGTGACATATTACTTTTTACTAGTGATATCACCTTCTTTTCCACACAATTAATCTATAAGTAATTAACGTGAGTCATCACCCCATTTAGAGGCTGGTCTTGCTGAATTTCCATTCCTACTGACTCCACTCAGAGAAGGAATGAACCCTCAAAGCATGTCCATTTAGCTGCAATAAAAAGGGCAAAAATGTTTGGAAAGAGGCATTAAAGCTTGACAGTATTAGACATTATATACTGCATTACAAAGCAAAGAGAAGCTGGCAGGTGGTCAATTTGTTATTCGTTGAAATTTTGGCCACTTAGATAAGTTGCAAATGGCACAGGGCAAGATGCTTAGGTGTACTGAATTATAGTGAGACATGCTAATGTTCTATGATTAAAGGAATTATTTTGACCCTTGAACAACTGGAGTATGGGAAAAGAATCATTCTGTGCCAATCTATATGAATTTAAAAGACAGTGACTGAAAACCCAAACAATGGCTAGCAAGTAGCAGCTGCCCTTTTCTCTTTGAAGAGATGAGAGAATCGATGAACGACGGCGACTCATTCTAGAAAAGAAAAACTGCATGGTTTCTTTGCTGCTTCTTCTTCAAATGTCCCAGATCAGTGACAACAAATTAAACGGGAACCTTTAAGAAACGGGTTTCCTGCACATGCTCCAGGTAGTTGTTTTACCTGTGTAACTGATGATATTATTAGGTGAATAAAAACCACAACTAAAAATGGAAATAGTTAAAATATCTAGTAGATAATTTGACTGGATCTTGTCACAGTGATTCCAATGGAGGAGTTTAATATTTGTGTATTTCTTATGAATGACTTCAACTGTCACTCAGCATTGTCTGTTAGGAAAACATGTTCTGCATTTCACACCTTGCATTATTAGCACTAAAAAGCTTTTGTGTAATCACTTAAAACTACATCTGTATTAGTCCTCCTCTGGATGCAAGAACTGTTGAAGTCCCATGTAATCATTTACTCCAACTCTGAACTGTTCAGACCAAGCCTAGGCCTGGGACTCGCACAGACAAGGTTTTCAGTATGAGCAGATTTCTACAAAGCAATGGAAATACAGAATCAGCACATGATCACTGGATACTTAACAGTGAACTCAGGAACAGTTTTTAAGATTTTTTAATACAATTTGCTCAAACCAAGTTTATTGAGGTTTTACCTGAATGCGAACCCATACCTTGTCATTATTCACAATATATGCCACTTACAGAAAGTGCCATAGCTTTTACTTGACAAGTTAGTGCAGAGAAGAAATATGAAAGATCATGTAGCTTGCAAGGCTGCAAATCTAGAAAACAAAAATTGCCAGAGTATGTTAGACCTTCATCCAGCAGTGTGTCCTCCTTAAGAAGACCATCATGGATGTTGGAGTAAAAACCATCCATTCTGCAAAACTTATGAATTATACAAATGTCTAAAACAATAACCCTTTCAAGGCTCTTTCCAGCCACTGAATAACACCTGCCTTAAATAACCCTGTAATTATGTTGCTACATAGAAAAGTCACACATAAATAATCTGAGTTGTTAAAAGTTCACAATTATGTATTTGCAAACCAGATGATAATGGGTTCAAACAAACTACTGCCTTCAACTATGCCAGCTCTCCTAGGCTACAAAACGGACTCTTATCTGTTCTTTGAAGTTTTATTTTTTTTTCAAGCATTAATGGCACAAAAGACAAGGACTAGAACTCACATTCAATTTCAAAAGCGTAGAGAAATTCAGACACAAGCAAAAGTGTAAAATGATTTACACTGTCAGATATTGTTCTTGTCATAATGATGTAAGTGTAGATTGCTTGGCTTTTTAGGTTTAATGTGAGATCTTTCATGTCATTTACCTATAGGAGGGATTACTTATTTAGAGCTTCATCTGACCAATCCTGAAGAGTATATAAAATAGTACTTCAGGCCTTAACCACCAGATCCTTCTTTCTAGGTTTCCAAGTAATGAGTTTATTTTTCTGTCAGATAAATCAAAACCCTGTTATTGTACTTAAGCACATCTACATAAATGGCTATACACTGGCACCAAAACATTTATCCTTCTTTCCATTTATTTTTAGGGTAACAGATTCAGGTAATAGGTTTTGAGTAAAAGGTCTAGGCTAATACAATTTGGATAGATTTAAAAATAGGTTTCATAAATCAGTTTTCCAGTGGTATTTATTTTTATCATTGTTCCTGATTCTTGTTATGCAAACATTAGTCTTGTAGTAAATGTCACCTTTTGTTACAGCCTTGATTTGTTTTATATAAGAGAAAGTAACTTATCATTGCATTAAAAGTTGATGGACTCTTTAAAAAATCTCTTTAGTTTACTATCCTAGCTTATATTTCACTACCATCTTTGAAATATATATAATTATAATCTCCCTTAACTAAAATATTCTTTTCATACACTTTTGAGGTAAATAGAGTGCTTCTCAAAAAAGTTCAGATTAAACTACAATGAATGGTTGGAAGGAAACTTGAACGTGACACTGAATTTAGCTACCACAGAGAGAGGGACTAAGATAGGGAGAGAAAAGTCATGGTCCATTGAGAGCGGGGTGGCAGCAGAAAAAGATCAAAAGAGCCAAGCTTGCTGGTGACTGATTCTGCTGCAACTGGCAGTAGCACTCAGCAGTCGTAGTCAGTCCAAATTTTCACTTACACCATGGCAGTAGTAGCAGGAGCTTAACAGAAATAGCAGCAAGGCCGAATTCTCAAGGACTAGATATGGGGAAAAGAGACGGTGGTACCATTGCTATTTCATTTCTGAAAGTAATGTGCTACCTCAGGCAGTTGTTTCCTTCCTTAGGCCTAGAAATGGTTCAGAAAATGGAAATTTTAAAAAATTGAATGGTCAAGAAAATGGACAGGTAGGTCAATCTTGTGGATGAAAACTGCCAGATGAACAGCTCTAGAACATGAATTCTTCAGGTATCTCAGGACAGCTGTAGCATAGAGAGTAGAAGTACAAGCTCCCTAAATGTGTTGTGCTTGAAATGTAACCATGGAAAATCTTGGTTCTGTAAGACTACTTGTTCATAGTCCAATATCTTGTACATTCTCAGCTGTTTTGACTTAGCGTTCGCAAAGGTTTAGATAGGTACTTCTGCATGGCATTCTGCTGGGGAATGTGCGCCCTCCAGACTGGAGAGCAATGATCCTCCACAGAGCTATATATTTGCGGTACACATCAAAACAACTTCATGACAAATGCACAAAACACATAAAACAAAATTTATCCCTGGTCCTTCCTATTCCACACTATTTATTTCTTGCTGGTGAAGGTTTTATATCTGTAATACAAAAATACCATACAAAATTAAGTGATTCAAAGCAAGCCACCTGGCAAGGCTGTGTCAAAAACAGGAAAACAACGTCAAGTTCCTGATTCCCAGTTAACCAGGCAGACTTCTAGATTATTATAGATTCAACTCTCCAGTATGCCAGGCCACCTATACAACATCTACATAAGCACATGTTATCCTGAGGAACTAATATAACAGATAGCATATGCATTAGAAATGGACAAGTTCAAAGCAACATTTCTCAGCAGAATTCAGTCTTACCTATCATGCTTTCTGTTCCTTCTAAATATTTGTGTAAATCATTAGAAGTACACTTTGTACATTACTTCAGTAACATTAAATTTGAAGCCAACTGTCCAAAAGGGATAAAATGCACAACCTAAAGGTATGTAGCCTCCAGGATACAGCTTAATTTAGGCATAGCCCTTTTGCGTCTGGCTGCATATGAACTGTTTGTAACACCACTGATTTAAGTCTGTATTAGTGCCCTTGTTAGGTTTTTATATCAAAATATGGATGTCATTTTAAAATAGCATTATCCTGAGGGTGTTCCTGAGGGTGCATAATGCACAAAACTAAGAGGTCAATACTGACTTTCAGCAACACCATGCAAGCCTGATCCTCCAAGGCTGTTAGTCCTCAATGTCTGCTTAAATCTGTGCAAAGAGAATACAAAATGTTACAATGGGCATCAGTGAGTAGAGACTCCTCACTGGGTCATGGACCATGAACTCTTTGCCCACGTGAGTTACAGAGTCTTTGCACGCAGCTACCCAAAGTGAAAGGGAGTGAAGAGGCCTCTTGCCTCTGATGAAGCAATTACAGAGTGATCACTATATCTTATTTTGCTTTCTATCAATGTCTGATTAAACTAGTTAGCCTTGGAAAGCGGTAGCTGAACACCTTTCTGATTGCGGTGTATAGCTTGGACTCACACACACCTAGGAAGGCCCACAGGATATAAGGCTACTAATTCTGAAGGATCAAAGGCTGCCTCCATAACGAAAAAGCAAACACAGAGTAATTTTACTGGCTGTCATTCTTGTTAGATTACCTTACACATTGCTTGAAGCCCTGCATTAGTCTGTTTAGACTGACCTGGCCACTAGTGATTAGATAGTAAATTTACTGTTTGAATAGGATGAGCATCAGAAAATGCCAGACTGCAGAGTTCCAAATTCCAATAAAGTCTGGCACGCTCTGCTGCCTGTGAGCATCTCTGAAGTAAAGCACTGTAGTTAAGCTTTCACCTTGCATGCTGGTCTAGAATTCATAGGATGAACAGGAAAGAAATCATCCTAAGAAGCCCTAGCTATTGTTCAAAATGTTACTGCTGTACTCTTGATGAGACGACAAATTTTGATGCTTCTCAGTATTCACTTTTTCATTCTCCTTCCCACTCCTGACCCTCACTCTTAAAAGTATTGTCCACTGTGTAGCCTAGGAAACAGTACAGGGTGAAAATCTGTTTGAAAAAGAGGTTTGATGTCTTCAAGTGAAACAAGAGCACAGTAGAAGGCAACCATAGCATACAAAATAGCCCGTTGTGGCAATTATAGAATACTAAGACTGTCTAGATATAATTTAGGTGATTTACTACGCACTCTTGGTAGTCACTGGAGAAGACACTCACGTAAACAGAATTATTTTATCATGTTAAAATGCTGAAGTGTGTGTTCTTATTCTTCACATTTTCATGTCTGGTGGCTTGAGGATGGCACAGCAGGGTCTGATGACCCTACACTGTCTTCAGACTGATAACGAGGTGTTCTTCACTGATCTCTGTCGGTTTAGAACCAGAGACCTTGCTTTAATTTCCATGGACAAATGAGCCAGGAAATCAGTAATAATTTCCTCCAAATCTCAACCCACCAGTTTGTTGTTTTTTTTTTAAACTTTATTGAATTAGATTGTAGGCTGAAACGAGAACAGCTATGCAAAGTCAGTGCTAATTAAGGTCAGATGGAAAAGTGTCATTTTCTCAATTACATATAAAAAGTTAACTATGAGATTAACTGATTGAAACTGTAGATGCCCTGTGACAAGCACCTACAATTATGCAATGCTTAAATTATACAGCTAAATACAGAAAACCCTGATGAATCTTCTTGCATGTCCCCACCCCCACCTTTTTTCCATTTTCTTTTTCTGTATCATATCTCCCTCTGTTCTGTGTCAGTAATTTGGTTAGCAAAACATATTGGGTCTTGGTATGGGGGGCAGCAAAATATAACCTCAAAGTTAGAAGATAGAATTTTATGGTTATTTTATTTTCATTCAGGATTCAGTTTCCTGACATCCAAATTCATTAAGTCATTCACCACTGAACAGTCTTTTCCTACCCAACACTTTTATTTTGAAAATACTCATACATTGAATGAATGCCACCTGTTAGTCTTCCCTGGTGGTTAACTAATCAGGCTGACCTCTTTTGTCCCTCTCTAGAAATAATAATCTCCAATTCAATGTTTTTGTTTGTTTTCACCGTCATAAGCTTTTCAACATTCTTTTGAAGAACAAGAGTAGTGGCACTTCACACAGAATTTCAGTATCACTGCTACCTGGGCAAAAAGAGATGAAAGTCCTCCCCTTCTCACTGATCTCCTCTGTAAACAGCCAAGAACTCCCTTAAACCCCTTGCCATAGCTTTGTCTTGAAAGCTTGTTTTCGTCTATCTGCCCTGACATCTAAGTTTGTTGTAAAAATCTTTGCTTTTTGTATGCATGTCTCTTGTTCTGTATTGTTTTGCCAAAATAAGAATAGCAAGAAGGTTTCAGTATTACTTTATCTGCTTCTAAAAAGTTACTGAGGTCCCCAAAATCCATCACCCCTCTCACTTACCATCTTCTAAATAAAGGACCATATGTTAGCTCCATTTCATAACCTGTCACATGTTGTTGTGGGAGTTTCAAGAGCTTAAGCCTTAATTTGAGGTCTGGGTGGAATTGTTTAATGTTTAAGACCTCAGCCGTTAACTACCATGAAGCAGGGGAACTAGCAGGGAAATATACTCAACAGCACTGTGCACAAAGGAACAGTTCAACAACCAACAGTAACTGTTCATAAGAGTTAAAATGACTGAAGCATGAGAGCAACCCGACAAACATTCTTCTTTATTCTCTTTTTCTAAGAGTACTTATTCTAACAACACCACCTTCTGAAACTTCTTATCCAGTCATACTAATTCTACTGCTGTAGCTAATCACCCAGATATGTTCAGTAACATGGACAGTCTGTGCTATATGTAGTATGCACGTGGGTCATTTCCACATGATATTACCAGCTGTTTTGCAATCAGGTGGTTTTGCAGCTGTAGCTGTATTAAAATCAACAAAACATTCTTCATTCAAATCAACAAGGAATCTTCATAGAATGTATGATTCTATGATTGAGCTACTGAATGCATAAATAAAGTGTCATGTTTGAACTTACAAACTTTTTAGTCATTCCAAGTTCTTTAGATGGTTGATGTTACAAAAAATAGGGATGGAGTGGTCTCAGTCTTTGACATTTAACAAGTTACATGGTCACAATGAATAAATAACAATGATACTAATATTCATCTTATTTATAAACCAAATAGGATAGCCCTTTTTTTATTATCAAGACGAAAGCAAGCCCAAAAGGAAAATAAAATCATTTCATATATCAAACAAATATGACTAATTAGAAGTACATTTATCCTACAGTTAGGACAGGAGGAAGGGGATTTCCTCCCCTTCTATGAAGGCTCCTAACAGCCCAGATTGAACCCTTGAGCCTCCAGTGGATAAAGGGAGAAAGCAGTCTACAAGGGTCCTCACAGTATTCATTCAAACAAGTCACATCTCATCTGGAAGAACTATTGAGAAGCTGGAGATAACAGATACTCTCCAATACCATGTTGCCATCTACTCTTCCTTCTGGAAGCTGAATGGGGAGAGGTGAATGACAGTGACTTTCTGGCCATCTTCTGCTTCCAGGACAAATTAGTCATCAAGGGCTGAGAATTGTTATGGTCAGTGCAAAGGTTTGCCTGTGTTTGTCACATACAGTGAGATTACAGGCTGGCTGGCTGGAAGGTCATTATGGACAGTACGGAGCCTGGAAAAGAGAATTTAGTTGGCTTCCTGGCAAATGACTGGCAGGATTTTTTTTCCCCCATTCCTTGCTTATTCATATGTCAGTTTCTTCCTCCTCTCTGTCCCATCCTGTTTGCCATATTACGTCCATCATGACATCACAGTAAGGAAGGAATTCATGCTCCTATTCTGTAAGAGTTGAAACAGTCCTAGAGCTCTATGAGGAAGTAATCATCTGATGTTAATACTAGATGAACCAGCAGTTTCTACTAATACCCAATGTCTTGCCATAATCCTTTCACCTTCTATTATGCTATTAGCATAGACGTTTGCAGCCCTCTGGCAAGACAGGCAAGCTGACTTCACAGGAAATTGTGAGTGAAAGTGACTTTCTGGGACAACAACAATAATCCACTGATAACTAAGTAATCACGCAGTAGATCTCACCAAAAGACATTCTGACATGACTAAACAACTTCAGCATTCTGGCAGACTCAATTTTGTGACTGTACAATGGAAAAACTGTTTTTTCGCCTGATATTTCTTTTCAATTTTTATTCTCCAAACAGCCTAAATATCTGTTTCCTTTTCCATCAGATAGGGAAGAATAAAAGAACTGCCTAAGCTTAGGCACTTGTGCATCTTTGTTTATCCTTTCCAGCAACCACAGGAGAGGCAGTTCACATGGAACTTCTTCCTCTGAGGTAGGAGGGCCAACAGACAGCTCCGCACAGGCAGAGTACCACATCACCCCTTTCTCCATTCTTTGAATGCAGTTGCAAACTGCACACCAGCAAGTAGATGCTGGACATCCAAGAAGAACATTTTCACTAGGAGGATGTCACAGCACCAGAACAGGTCACCAGAGTGATCGAGCAATCTCCAGCTTTGCAGGCTTTTTGAGACCCAGCTAGACAAAGCCGGATCTACCGTTGGCTGAATCCTGTTTTGAGCCAAAACGTGGACTAGATGATCACTAGAGAGCCCTCCCAGCCAAAATTTATATGATTCTGTGCCTTGCAGTTTGCCTGCAGTTACAAACAGAAATTCCTCCTTTGCCACACTCCCAAATCTTGGTTCAGACATCTGTAGTGCAGCTGCAGTTTTCTGGCATAACCAGACTCAATATAGTTAATCTACCTTGATGGTACAATAACCAATAGCAGATTATGGACTATTTGTGCCTCGGTTTCTCTGTGTGCAAAATGGAATTAATATATTGCCCAAGAGCAGCTGTCAGGATGACACAGCTAATGAGTGTGAAGTGCTTGGATGTTTAAAGTTGAGACTTTTCTCAAATGGAATTTGAAATCTCAACCTGCATATGTCACAGCACTGCTATCATCATTACATATTAATTGCTTGGGGAAAAGAAAAAAAAAATGAAGAAAAGGCTTTGAAGGTGGCAAACATCACCTCCTCACTGACCACTGTAATATAGGAGAACACAATTTCTGTTTCGAGGCTGGCAAACCTCTCAGCATATCCACACAACCTGCCAAATTCCTGAAGTGTGCATCATTGCACATACAAATGTGTCCTAACACATTTTTTCATTACAGACTTTTCTTAAAACAAGACAAAACAAGCTGTCCTCAGGAAAAAATAAATAAATAAATACGTGGTTTGTTTGGAATTACCCCTTATTTCTACTTGTTACACTCAGTTTCCTAATTTACTGGCAGCCAATGTAGAGAAGACCCGATCTGCTCAGGATTGTTCAAAACTAGAGAGCAAATATATCCATGAGCTCTGAAGAAGCACAAGCAGAGCAGCTACTCTGTTGGAAGCCTGACTGAAGGGGAGTTGCAATAAATCAAGCACAATCCACTAAGGAGGATGTCTTGCAGTTGCAAAGTCAGCATTAGACAAATAAGGGCACAGGGTGGCAAAAATGTAGAGTCTGAGACATTTTCACTCCAACTCCAGCAAACTGGACTTACCATAGAAGATGCAGTTTGCAACAAGCACAAGACAATTAGAAGAGGCTTACTGCAACGGCAGTCTTCCCTAGTAAAATACTTTTAGGCAAACTGCTACATTCTTTACCTACCTATACCGCCACTACTGTTTGCATCAAGCAATTCTTGCATCCTTGCAATAATGCACTGTAAGCTTGTCTGGGCAGGGAACATGTGTTTATGTACATGTTGATAAAGACACCCTGAATGACCTCCCCTCAGCAGCAAGGCTAATGTTTTTATAAAGCTAGGAACAAAATAATTTGTATGCATCCAGATGGCAATGTCATGTAAGCAATTCTCCAGAGCAGAGACTGAACTCCACAGGGTACAAGATACACAGCTGTGCATTATGAGAGTGCTGATGTTATTCTATGCTGTGTTAGGAAACAACTTTGTCTAGAGGCTTCATGTGTCCTGTTAGCAACAAAGGTTTAGAGACAGATCCTTGACAGATGTCATATTTCATACCTCTGGGCAACATCTCTGCAGTTTGATTATTTCTTACTGGTTTTAAGAGAAAATAAGGTCTGATATACCAGTAGCATCTCTTAGTTGCAGAAGCAATCACCCATGATTAGTCATATCAGATGTTCCTTAAACACGTCTAAAACCTTTTGAACCTCCAGTTAGACGGCATATCTGCCCAAAAGCTGCTGGTCTCTCACAAGTGAAGAGTAAAGAAACATTTTCTCTTTTTTATGAAGTGAAAAACCTGGGCAGTAACTGATAGGTCAACAGATGGTTTCTGAATGAAATATCAAGCTCCTTGCTAAAAGCGGTCAGTGTTACTCCAGCTCTCCATACTACATTTTTAATATTTCATGACCACACCCGTGTTTTCAAGCAGCTCAGGATAGACCACAGCCAGAACCACACATACCATGCCTCTTAGTCACCTTTGCTTCTTATTTGCCCAAAGTCAAGCAAAACTGAACACATAATATGCAATGTGCTCTTGCTTCAGTTTACTGGGCATAGGAAGATAGCTGACATTTGCAGAAAAAAGGTGTTAAAAATAATGAGTAAGACATCAAAGTACATGCACAGGAATAACTTAGACACATCAGTGTTGTATTTTGTCATGGGCACAGTTTACCCCCGAGAGGATGTGATTTACATAAAAAACAGTGGAGGTAACCCCTGGATGGAAATGCTGAACACAGGCATATTTAATTGCATCGTGGAGCCTACATTTTACTTGCAAAGTGTTATGCACATAAATGAGGATGTATGAAGGATGTTATTATCTACCTGCTAAGAATACTAACATTCCAGTTGTAAGCATTTTGAAGAGACTGGCTTTCTTCTTTCTTCTTCCTCTCGAGTCTTAATGCAGAATAT
The DNA here is from genome assembly GCA_013399115.1 of Anseranas semipalmata. Classification (NCBI taxonomy): domain Eukaryota; kingdom Metazoa; phylum Chordata; class Aves; order Anseriformes; family Anseranatidae; genus Anseranas; species Anseranas semipalmata. The sequence goes on from VXAA01001019.1 coordinate 1,800,918, forward strand.
CTCCTACAAATTACACTGAGGAATTGTTTGCAGGGGTAATAATTTTTAGTTGTTATTCCTGATCCTTCCTACTCATCATCTGCCCTTGACCCTGCTCTTTTCGAGTAAAAAATATACGCAAACCTCAAATCGCTTACACTTTGTTTAAACTAGAAAAAGCAATTCAGACAGAAGACACACAAGATTGAATCACGAATAGTTAGCTCCTTTAAACTCAAACTTTGCTTTAATAAAAATCAATGTTAGTAGAAGATTAGACCTTTGTTATGTTCAGTTTTACATCAAAGATAACTAACATCTCTTGCTTGTGAACCAGCAGGAGTGAAATGTGAGCATTCAACCATTGGAAACTGCTTTGACAGGTGCAAGGAAATTAAAAAGCATAACTACAGTAACCACAACAGTCCCAATCCAAAAAGCATCACACGCGTTAGTACTTCTGCAGAGTGTTACTAAAAGTGTCGGCAATAGGTTGCTTGGGAGGCAACCACTTACAAGGCGGAGGCCAACATTCATAAAGACAGTGCAGGTCCCCCTTGTAGGAGATCTGCATCTGGAGCAGAGGGTAAGATGCTGAGAGTACTTGAGCCATCTTAATCTCCTTCCATAACTTTTTGTTGCGCCATTATGTACTACATCTATATGAATGTAATTTCTTTCAAGTAAGGAATAGAATTAGTCATTAGAAATGTAATACAAATAGACTCCACTCAAAATCAGAACAGTTTTTATTCTTGCAGCAGAAAGAAATGGGCTTCCAGAGTGAACAACGTAAAAAACCTTCCTGTACCCATTTCCGCTGCCCTCGGCTCTTAAAGTGGTACAACAACACCATGTCATGACTTGCAGTTTGAGACACATGCAGAATGCATCACCATGATATTAATATATATATACATATTTTAAAGCTGGAGGAGGGGATCTAGTGAGGAAGCAGCTCTGCTAAAATGATAAGCTCAATAGTGCCACCTGCTGAGCATAAGTTCCAGGCATTTGTACCTCTGAAGCCAGTGGCTCACTCGGACAGACCATCTCCTTTTACACTGCTTGCACTGCTCACGACCGGACCTTTTCACAGCCCGCTTTGCCCAACACCTGCAGCAAAGCTCTCTTTTCCCGGCCCGGCTTCATCCTCCTCTAGAGGTGGACAAACGCAAACGAGAACGGCACCTGCCTGGCAGTTGCCTAGAAATCAGTGTCAGCTGAGGTGCTGATGAGCTGTGGTTTAGGAGGTGGCACACTATCCATCTGTCTCTTCCTCATGTTACAATGGCAGCTTTAAAGGATCTATCTTCAATTCATTCCTTATTCTTTCTTAATATGGCTTCCTTTCCCAGCTTCATCAGGCTTCTGGCATCCCGTATTAGTTACTGTTAACAGCTCAAGTAATAGGTGCTCTTTTCCTTTGTTACAGCTAACAGAGCCAAGCTGTTTCAGAGAAAGATGCAAGCACAGTGTGCATGGAGGTACGGAGAGGAAGGGAAGCAGGCACAAAACAGTTTCCACTGTCAAGCTCATAAAACTGAAGGGACTACAGCACAGACTGAATGAAAGACCTCCCTCTTTCTGTAGGTGAAGGTTTCTGTTTTCACATCAAAAGATCTCAGTATTTAAAATACAGCTCAGCCTCTACATCAGTAAACAAAGCCTTCCTGTTAAACCTCAAAACAAAACTCTTAGTCAAGGTCACGTACTGGCAAAGGGCAAATACAGAGCTGAAGACCTAAATCCTGTTTGGGGCTGAACTTATTTCAGCATGGTACCATATCCACTCAGAAAAAGGGAAAAGATGTTTTCAAGCACCTGAAAGAAGTCCAAACATCAGAAATCCTGCCAACTTCCAGAAGACGTGGACTACTGGTTGTAGGACATAGCCGGGCTGTCCCTATATGCGCATACATAGCATTACCCTTGACGTACAATGCCTTGAAACAGATGGATAATGCAGGAGCCTGATGCACAGAAATGTTGCTTTTTCTTCCCTGCAACGTCTTCTCGTGGTAAAGAGTAAAATGAGGGGGGAAAAAAAACACACACATACACTGCACATATCCTTTTAAAGTAATGGAAACATAAAGACGAAGGACAAGGCTATAGACAGGGTAAGCTGTTTCACACTTTGTAAACTGTGCATCCTAGCGTGGAAATGAAGCCTACAAGAATAACCTGTTAGCAAGTCTAATTCAGGAAATGCTTTAAAGAGAAAAATTAAGTGCAGCTCTAACAGTTTGCAGTACAGTGCCTCTAGAGGTACAACAAGGAAGGACATCTTGACCCACAAATTTTAAAATGAAACCAGCAGAAAGCACCCAGTTTCCCCTCTCCTAAACTCAGTAGATCAGATTTAAGGATTCTCCTTGAAGACCTTCCAGGTACTTGAAGAAAAGAGAAAATTCTGAGAAGCTAGAGCCCAGGTTGGTAGAGTTACTTTGTCACTCATATTTCATTCCCAAACATATTATTTGGGCTCCATGCAAGAAGTTTGTCACAATTTAAAATAATTTTAAATAATCATCAAATCACAAAAACTAAGTAGCCACAGGTGCTTGGATCAACTCTACCTGTTTTTATCTGAATTTTCTCTTCCAATCCACATGATCTCTGGATAAATTAGAACACTAAGTCAAGTTCTCTAATAAAGGCGTTTCCATGTTTTGTTTTTTTTTTTTTTTTTTGGCTTTCAAATGCTGTGTTCCAAAAATCACGTCACCAAAACTTCTTGGTCCCCTTTCCCATCATGGTACTTTCAAAAAGAGAGAATTTACTACTCCATTCAGAGACAAAGGGTATATCTTTCCCATAAATATTTGGGTTCTTAAGTGGCAGTCATGTACATGGATAATGCCTATAGTTCTTAAGTGATTTATCCATATAAGAGTTCACCAGACTTGACCGTCCCTTCACTTACTAACAATTTTCTAAAATTCAAAAACAAAAAACAAAAAGTTATCTTTTTTTCCTAAGATGAAGAATGAATTGCACTTTGAACAGCAGATCCCAACAGGGCATTAAGTATATCAACTCATGGGCAGACAATTATTGAGCTTTACAATATTATCCTAGTCTTCCTTCCAATTTTTTTTTTCCTTTGTGTAACCATGACATGAACTTTTAGGGTATATGCAGGAACACACTGTGTGTGAAAGCTTTCAAATGTGACGTGCAGAACTATTTTCACAAGTATTTTGAATTTTATTTTCTCTAGAACACCGTATAAAATGTCTTCTGCTACAAGCAAATTATTCCAAAGGAGGAAAAGGTCCTGTTCTTCCACATGTCTCTAGATCTCTTTCACCACATGCAAGCAAATGCAATGCTATTTTGGAGAAAGATTAATCTATTTGTCAGGTGCGTGCACTTAATTTTCTCAGACATGTTTCAATCTGTACTAATTCTATCTTGATGAGTATTCTGTCAAAATATAATTTCCCCTTTAGTTTCATATGATGAGGAAATTTTCTTATAATTATCACCAGGATGACGCTGTCAGCTGACTTCAGCTTTGCACATGCAAATGTGAATGTACAAGTGAATATGGAATATATGCATTGAAGTGACCAGCTAGGCACATAACCACTGATTTCTGTGGACTAATTTCTGTGATATGTTATCTTAAATAATAAACCAATATATCTATTCAGTTCTGCATCAGAGGCAGCTAGAGCAAATAAGTGAATGTTATACCCTATAAATTATGCAAAGAGTTAAAGGTAGAACCCAGAGAACCACATCTCCCTGAGATTTAATACATCATGTGAGCAGGATGGTGTGTCTTAAAGTTACCCAAAATATGTCCCATTACAAAACAGAATAAGCTCAGATATTGGCTTAAGTTCCAAGTCAGTATTAATATTTCTTCAGGCTATTTAGGCTTCTTCCCATAAGTCAGTTGCATACCTACGACAATGGAATTGTCACCTCATCAGTTTACCCAAGCTTGCTTTTTTCTGCACTTTGTAAGACCCTCGGAGTTGTATAGTCCCATTCAGCTACAAATGGGAAAAGAGGAATTCTATCTAAACCAATAAGGGTAGACATCTCAAACACATAAACAGAAAATAATTCCCCAATCATCTCTTTTATTCATTACTTTGTTTTTCCTTATACTTCTAAAGGGAATAATATGAATTTGTTTTGAGTTCAACTTCATTTAAACTTCAGGCCTCATTAATTGGCAAAACACTGGCAGAATGAATGCTTTAAGCCTTTGCTTTTTGGAAAAACTTTTCTTCTGCTGGGAACCTATGTGAAATTTTGCAAAGAAATGCCTCACTCATTTTTCAGGATAACTTTTTTTTTTGCCTCCGTATGCTGCTGGCAGAAGGAATAAAAAGCTCTCCATGGAATTTTAGGTTTCCATGTTGGTGAGGCATGTGAGCGGCCCAATGAACAGTCATGGAAGCGTCTGTTCTTATTAACAGCTTTAAATTATTTAGCTTTCCAAGAGAAAACAAAAAACATACACAAGGAATGCCCTGAAATACAGACATATGTTCTAATGCAGAATAGCAGCACTGATCAAACAAATAGCCAGAAAGATGACCTTGCACAGATGGGTATCCAGAGAGGCACTCGGTACCAGCTTCCTTGTGCTTTCATAGCACATGCTACCCGTTAGTGCGCAGATCCAAGCCACAGAACCTGAGTGACCTAGCAGAGGAATCAAACCATTGATTACGACTCAAGCAAAGGCTGAGATTACCAAATCAGACTCCAGTTAGATTTCATCACGAGGGGAGAGTTAGATATGGGAAAGATACACCTTTAGAGAAAATTCTTTGCCTGCTTTTTAGAAAACTGCCCCTACCATCTATTGGTGTTGGCTAATCCCCACTTCATACTCTTGGCACAATACAATTATGAAATAAAGTATTCCCAAAAGATTACTTTGGCCTGTAGTCCTTCATTATTATCCCAAATCAGGCCAAGATGATATAAATCATGGTTACAGGGATAATCCAGTTTCAAATGGAGCCTTTTTAAATATTTACCTGTAAAACTTCTGTCTGATCTGCTTCTGATCAGAGAGTAATTTCATGGAACAACAACAACACACTGTAACATTTGAATAATGATAGCTGAATGGACCAAAACTATCAAAGGCTGTGGAAAACAACAGCAAGTCAAGCTTGTTCTGGTAGACACATAGAACCAGGTATTCTTTACAAGAAAATACAGATCTAACACAAAACTTTTCACAGGAGGAAAACTCATTAAAGTTCTATTTCTCCAGGCTGGAAAGTACATACATACTAAATATCCATTGATCAGCAAAGTCACCCTGTGCAAAGAAAAGTGAGCAGCCCTTTAAAGATAGCAAGAATGTTCATTTTGTTTGGTAATAAGAGCTCTTCAAATATGAGGTTTCCCTGCAGAACTTTACAGGGAATAGGATTTTATCTAAATGTTGTTTGACCTCTCCTCACAATTTGAATTGAAACATTTATTCTTGTTATAAAATTCTATATGATTTTAAAACATTCTCATAAATTGTCTTACACCACAAACATATTGGTCTTATTACAGTCTTTGGGAGTTTGCAATTGGTTTAGGTAAGGACTCAGTTTACTCTAAATTTTATCAGTGTTTTTATAGCCTTTTTTGATCCATCACAATGAAAGCTGCCAGACTCCCTCATGTTAAAATGTTCTGAATAATATTAGACTAGAATATAGATTTTAAAACCATGCTGAATAAGTGCAATGAATACTTGATGGGAAGAAGCCAGAATATTCTCGTAAGAACTCATTATGAAGGATGTGTCTCCTCTACCACTGTGCTAGGAAAGAGGTATGTACAATAGCAGCGAAGAATATTGTTAGATCTGAGGACTGAACGAGCTAAGATTACAGCAGCATGATCTGTAGTCATGAAGACTCGCTGCTTCTGCACACTCACTCACACTAAGGGGACAGAACAGCAGCAACTGATTTTCTACTTCATATGTCCCTCCGGATCAGAGACTCCCGAGGAACCTGATCAGGATCATGCACCCACTAGGCACTTCACATACTTTCAACACACAGCATACCTTGTCCTCCCTGCCTCAGTCCATGTACTTCTATTATAACGTGATTAACTGTCAACACTGCTTCCACTACTTCCACAGCTGTAAAATCTATTATTTTGACAGACTTGTAACCTGCCTAAATCTGCAAACAGGTAGGCGTCATGGCCCAACACCTTCACAGTGCAACCGCTTTGGCATTGTGTAAGAGAGGCCTTTACGTTACAAGATAAAGGTATACTATACCAAGCCAGAAAGTTACGGAGCTCCTGCAAATACTAGAAACTGAAATCACAGCTGCAAACAGTGATGCCTATGAAGCCAGGTAATACAAATATGAAAAGTTACAGAATGGATTATCCCTCACATAACCATATGCGAAAAAAAAACTGCAATGTCTCAGGGACATCTCATACAGTCCAAGGTTTCATCCTGCAAGGTATTATTGACTCTGCATCACTTGGTTTTTCTCTGTTGTTTTGGGTTTCCCCATTCTTGATCTCATGATAGACTTTCCTCAGTTTCCCAAACTTCCTTGGGAAGTTTTTTTCTTCCCAAATATTAAGTCAAACCATTGTTTAAGAAATTTGTTTGTTTGTTTTCCCCTGTACTGGTAATTGACATGTGTTATATATCTTATTTTCAAGATTGTAGCTTTGTTCTTGTTGAGCTGCTAAAATAAACAGCATTGCCTAACTGTTATTCAGATAGTTTCTTCTGTGTGCCTGCGAGGTGTTCACTGAAGTACAACAGCAATTACCTAAAATGCACAAGATTTTTCCTGATTTGCTTTCAGTTTTGTTGACCTCATTTTGCTGGGTGCCAACAGAAATTTTTGATGGCAACAGCAGTAGACAAGAGATTGCAAGAATTCTCTGTAGAAGGGCTCAGGTCAGCATGAAATCAGATACACAGGACTCCCAGAGAATTGATTAAGGGTCTCGACCCTAAGCCATGGGTATTAGAGATAGATGAAAGAAAGAAAAACAGCTTGATTACTCCACTCAACTTCTAGCCCCAGCAGAAGCAGCATGAAGCCCTCTCGCTACATGGGGACAGTGCCACTGTAGTATGAACTTTATAGTCATGTTCTCCAAGAATATGAGAATGTAAATACCCATATACCTACTACACATGCAATACAGCCACTTCAAGTATCAACAGCTGCATGCTACTATGAACCTCCTAGGTGGTCACCACTCATAATGACTTTAGTATATAAGAAAAATATGCTGAGCTCCTTAAGGTACCCTTCTAAGTAACGCACAGTTTCATTCCAGTGCTGTAATGTCAGCTGAGCCCAGCATAATAAACTTATTTTCAATATTTTCATGGCGCATCTCCAGAATTTCCCAACTCTCTAACCACAAAATTAACCAAAGGGCTCTTGAATGTTTTTTAATCTATAGGTAGCATTCTGAATGATTACTTATTTGGCTCATACTGAATGAATACTTAGGAAGGTGTAAATAAGAAAAAAAATCTGATATTAGACTAATCTAAAAACATGGAAATCCCATTTTTACATTAATACTGGGACTGTTGTACATACACCATTTCTGTCTGTATTAACCACTAACACCATTCTCCATGCTTAGCATTTTCCCCAGTTGATTTTTTGAATAAGAGATACCAGTTTCATTTTGAGGCTTAGATAATGTGCCTTCCTCTTATACAATAATAGAGATTTTAGAAGGAGAACAAACAGTCAATAATTCCACTTACATCTCCAACACATGCCACAATTGCCACTGCAGATCACATATATTTATACACATTGTGCAACTATGTGTCCCTATACATTCAGAAAGAAAAACAGAAAGTAAGGGTGGTAACTAAATGGTGGTAAGTGTAAATGGTGGTAACAGAAAATCTTTGATAGTGTTCTATCAAATCACTGGGGATTAGAAAGGTTCTTGATTTAGCTAAATGTACTGATAGCTTGATATGGTCCTCTCTAGCCATAAGGCTATAACTTTTTAAACTACTATTTGTAGTTAAAAGCAATTCAAAGTTACAGCAAGAGGAAAAAGTTACTTTGCAGTCATGGAAAATTTGTATACATTTTGCTAAAGGATAGAAAGTTTGATACAGCTTTTTTAGAAACTCTCCTTTTTTCCTCTTCTTCATCCCACGTATTCACAACAGTCAAAAGGAATTTATTTATTTATTTTAAATCAAGGCTTTTTTTGGAAGCACTGAATAACCTTAAGATGACATGGCACTAATATCCACTTAGGGATAGTTAGATTCATAGTGACAAAAAGATGTGCAAACAAGAAAAGTAAAAGAAGTTTCTTAATAGTAACAGCAATTACAACAGTAGCATGAAGAATTTTTGAAGTCATGTTATAGTGCTAGTCCATCAAATCAGCCTCTAAAATGCACAGATAGCAAATCATTGAAATTAATGAAAGGACTCTTGCAACTGGTTGATTCAGATGCAGATATTGCTGAAGAAGTGGCACCAGGCCCTTTTCAGCTCATTCTCCATGTTGCTATGATCAAGAAGAAATAAGTCATGCTGTAAAATCATAGCCACCAGGTTTTTACTAGGAGCTAAAGATTGCAAACAACAGGGCTTTCTGCCCCCCATTTCCAGCATGAAGAAGGTCCTCCAGTGAACACGGAAAAATTAATGATCATATTGATCTACCATCCCTAAAGCCATGTTAATGTTTCAGAGAATAGTAACTTTTGACCTAACCTAAAAATTGAACATATGGGCTTTATAATTTTCCATGTTATTAAGAAAAAAGAAAGCGTACTTTTTCTTCACTACAACCATGTTCCTGCATCTATGCAGGCAAATCTTGGTAGCAGCACATTCAGTTTTACAAGAAAATTTAATTTCAAGGCCTAATGAACATGATGAAGTCTCAGGCAATAAAATGTATCACAGCTTGAATGTGGCATTCTTCTCTTTCAACATATAAAAAGATGTTTGCTCCTCAGTTATCAGAAACATGAATTCCCATGGGTAGATGAACCAGTTACTGTAACTGTAACCATTTATCCTATTAAAAATTTTCTGAAATGCTGGAAAGAATTTTTTCAAAGTTAACAGCATGATGAAAGACCACATATTGGGAGAGTGGAATCAGTTTTGGGATGCTGGAGTTGAAAAACATAATCAGGCTTGGAAAAAATATTAGATCCTTAAAACATTCTCTGTTTAGTACTAAAGGCAGAAATGGAGCCCTTGATGTAGAAATCAGTATTTACCACTAAAGCAGGAGGCTATTATTATCTTGCTTTCCTTTTTTAATTCAGTCCTTTTGACTGAGTATTCTGAAAGAAAAATAACAACACATTATATCTGAACTACTAGTGAAAGGCATGATTATCCACTTTTGAGTTTAATTGCTGCTTAATGTTCATTAATTATTTTCATATTTGAAAGAATTTTTCTCCAATGTAATGCTAAAGCTTAACTCCCAGATAAACTGGAGCTCCCAAAAAGGAAACCTGGCACACCAGTTTTGCTGTCTTACTGTCCATGCTTATATTGGTACAAGTCCATAGGAGAAATACTCAGCTGGTGTACATTGATACAATTCAACTGATTCTACAGAAGTTGGGCAACTTGCACTGAAGGTCTGACACTTCATTAGGAGAATCCGCAAAACTGCGTCCTGCTGCAAGACTCCAGCTAAGTTCTTAGTTTGGAATAGAGTATTGGCTACTTCTAGATGCCTTGCTCCAGGCTGTATATTGATTACCTAACTAGTCATTCAAATTACTTATTTCAAAATCAATCCTGCCTTTAGAGTCTTTTGTCTAACCTTGCATCAGTCTCAGCCTCCCACAAAGATTCTCAATGAAAGTGAGGCAAATGCTCAGAAATATCTCAGGAAAAAAAAAAAAAATCTTTGACAAAAGTCTGCTCCATTTGGTTGCAACTGATACATATCACCTGCAATAATCAAGCCACACAGCTCTTACCAGAGCTTATTAAGGGCATACTTTCTCACCATTCTCACATAACATTACCTAGCATTATTCATAATTTTTGCACATGTAAAACATCTCCTACATTCAACTGGTCTTTGAGTTGACCTGTGTTAGCATATGAAAACATCAGGAACAGCATTTTGAGAGGGTAATCCTGGCTGAATGATTTCAATCTACTGTAGGGCTTCCTTGAGGTCTTATGCAAGACCTCTATTTGATCTTGTTCTAGCATGGAATTAAGAGATATGCTTTGTACATCGACATCATACACTTACCAGTTTTCATTGACCAACCCTGAGGACTTCGATATGCTCTGAATCATTCTCAGAAAATCACTGCAGTAGACTAACATGTACTGAGCATTTTCTTCTACCTTTGCTGTCACTTTATGTGCTTGCACAGATCCAGTCATAATGGCTTGGTTCTAACAATGCAGGCATTCTTGTTCCAATTTTTAAACCAAAAGTACCAAATAACCCATGAAGCAACATTTATGCTTTGTTAGTTTAAAATACAGATCAGAGATAGCTTTTACAACCTTCTTAACTCATGCTTTATTATTTTGATATCATTTTCCACCATCTCATTAAATTGGGGACTTCCTGTAACATGCGTTTCATTACAAACATCTTAATTCACCCACTAGATTTTCACCTATTATCAGATTACATAAAATGCACAATATCTAATAAAAATACAGAAAAGAAAAAAACAGAATTATGGAATAGATGAATGGTTGGTTGATTGCTGCTGGGAGTTGTTTACAAATTTGTTGTTGTCAAATTAATTTCTACAAACTACAAAAACTGGTTTAGTTTTGTTTAACAGTAAAAATCCTTCTGTTAGTGTAATTAGATAATTCAGGCTGGTACTATGGCTTTCTTGTGCTAAGAGCTTCCAATATTTTCTGCACACTATTATCCTGGAGAGGATCTCTGGATATCTGGTAGTCACAGTCTTAGCTCACATTTTTCTGAGATTCTTTTGTTCATTTCCTTAGTAAGTTTAGGGTGTGGAAATGAATTCAATGTTCTATACACTAGATGTTCATATTCACTTACATGTATTATATGGAATATTAGCAAAGAACTTGCCCATTTTACAGGGTATACGTAAATTTCCATCTCTAATAACAGTCCTTTTGATATATGTTTTAAAAAAATGATATCGAGAGATATTTTTTGTAAATGCTATATTGTTCTTTGGGCTTTGTCCTGCTTTTTCTGAAGTCAGTTCTTTCATACAAAGATTTCTGCAGGAGACTGAATACATGCATGCATATCCAGCTAGTGACAGCTAGGTGAGGAATGCAATGGGCCTGCAAGATGAATAAAACTACACCTGGAAGGAACTCCCCCAGAAACACAGGTGTATACACTTGTACCTCAAGGTCAAAAACTGATCCTGATTTTCAGAGAAGAGTATGACTGAGATTGCAAAAGCAGAACGGGAAAATAGTTTCTATTTTTAAAAGGGTAAAGGAGTACCTGAGAATCATAGGTCACTCAGTCTTATCTGATACCCAAGAAGATACTAGAAGAGTTGCTAAGTGTTCTGAGAATAGTGATAACTAAGTAAAATAACCCCCTTCATGATGTACAGCTCTATCAACAACATCTTACTAGAGCAACCATTCTAGCCGGCTCAATGAACAAGGTTAAGCAACAGACATGACACACTTTGGCTTTAGTAAGGCATTTGATACTGTGATATTATAATAAACTGGAAGTTTTTACAGAACTGCAAGCAAAATTTCAAAGCTAGTAATTCATCACTTGTTATCAGATTAGGAGACTTGAAGTGATGTCTTCCAGAGGTCTGTCCTGAGATTGTCCTTTTTTCTTTTTTCCTAAACTGTTCAAGTCATAATATCAATGTAAATTATTTGACTAATGAAATAAACCCACAAAATTCACACATGGTATCATACTGAGAGGATTAACTGGGTTTTGGAGGAGAGGAACAGAATTTGAAATGATTCTGGTAACTTTAGAGACATGGTTTAAATTCAGCAAGATCAATTCACCGAAGACCAGCGCAAAGCACTGTCCGTAAGAAGGGGAAATAAAGAGCATAAACACAAAGAAGGGAAACAAACAACAAGATTATTCCAGGAAAGAGTCTGGTTGTCAAGATTAAACCTGAATGAGTCAACTGTACAGGATAATTATTCTGAACTGTACTAACAGGAATATTCAAAATCTGAAATGGAGCTTGTTCTGCTTTGCATAGTCCTGGTGAGAGCTCAGGCAGAACATTAACTGCAGTTTGGCCAGTCTGCTTAAGGCAAGCAAAAGCAAATTGCAGAGTCCTAAAGAGAACATTAAGAGTAATAACAGGTTTTAAAAATGTGACCTAAAGGAAAAGCTGCAGGAATTCAGAAGGGTTAGTATAGAAAAGAGAAATCTTACAGGTAAAATGACAACAGTTCTCTAAAGCGAAGGTTGGTAAAAATGCTCTAGTGATAAACCATTCTCCAGTCTCACTGGAAGGAAAAAGGGAAACAAACTTTGGCTGCATCAGAGATTCCAGATAGATACTGGGGAAAAAAAAAAAAAAAAAAAAAAAAAAATCTAATTTGGGCTTCTTCTGTGCTTACCATCAAAGTGGCCAGGGAAGTTGCTAGATAAAGAGGTGTCTTTCTAATGTTACATTTCTAATACTTTTATGCACAGTTTTGTGTCTTTTACTGAAACAAAGTATTGAAAAATATTGGTATTTGTAGTTTTGCAGTCAACATAGGTCAAGCAGTTGTTTCGCCATCTTAAAGAAAAAAGAAAGCCCAGATGGTCCTTGGAGTGCTTAAATTGTATTCATCACCCCCTTTCTCCACGGAGTTTACATTCTTTTCTACCTTTAAACTGTGAACACTGTACACATTCATGCAGCTTTACAGGAAGAATGACAGGTAACAGTAATCATTGACTGGTTAATGCATATGTCACTACTGAACAGAAATTCTGTCCATAAGAAGCTTATTTGCTTGCTTTTTTTTTTTTTAAAAAAAAAAGCTTTTTTCTTAGTCATCCAAAGAGTTTGAGTAACAGATCAGCCATTTGCTGCCATCCAAAACAAATAGTTTAAATCTGTGTGGTGTTTTGTACGTGAATCTTGTA
>VXAA01001019.1:1819195-1854645 GCA_013399115.1 Anseranas semipalmata
GGGGGAAGTAGGAGAATCAAGAAAGGAAAGATGTAGGTATCTTTGAAGAGAAGCAGAGGATCCTGGAGTTAGAAAACCAAACAAGAATTGGGCAGAAACACTGAACCAGTTCATAGGCTGAGCTGTGCTATAATTGGCTGCTTATTGTCCCAGAAAATATGATCCACTTGCCCCTTTTATAGCCTTACAACTACTATTGATGAAGGACTCTCATGATGTGTGTTTAAATAAATTAACAAGAAATGTCCAAACTTTGTGACTCAACATATCCTCCTCATTTCCTGAGTCTTTGCATCTACACTGAATTATAATTTTTTCAATGTGAGAGACTTATATTGTACATATTAAGTGATGTACAATATTTGAGACTTTTCAGCTTAGCCACTTCTAGTTTGGTGCCAAAATATGAATTTTGGAGCCTAGCTCTGAACAAGCAAATATGAAAGTTAAAGACCACTTAATTTTTTTAAAAACATAGTATAATATAATAATTTGCATACTCCTTTAGGAAGTAAAAGAATACAAGAAAAACAATAAAAAAGATAGTGATTGCACACCACAAATTCACTGCCTGAAAGGAAAGATCTCCATCAAGGAAGTTAATAACATCGGTCTACTAGCCTTCCTGAGACAGGACATCGTTTAGATGCTAATATAAATTCATTGAGTAGACGTGTATCTATTGCAATATTTATTCATTTTCCTGCTGTCAACAGTGACAAATTGTTTCCTTGCCTTCTTTGGTTAGAAATTGACTTAAAAAAAAAATCCCTCCCAACACTCCAACACCTTCTCAGTCATATCTGCAGCTGTTACAGAACTCATGGCAACAGCACTTTATCAGATATGCAACAACAGCAGTCACTGTAAAATACTAAACTTAAAGAAGAAACTCCAGTTTTCCAGCCTAAAGCAAAGACTTCAACAAATCCCCATCAAATAGTTAAAAACAAACAAACAAAACTTTATAGCTCTATTACATACATATTAAGAACTTTAATACTGCTAAAATGAAAGAATTCCCAGTTGGCTTCTGGTATTTTTGGCCTCTTTTAGTAGCACTTTTACCCATAACCACACATTAGAAATTCCAGCAACTCTCTGTGCATAACAAGTTACTGTAATCTAAGATTTAAAAAAATGTGCATGGTAAAAAACTTTACTGAAACCTTATTGAAACTGTACCAAAAGATGAGCTCAAGGAATGAGAATTTTAAAGAAATTCGTAACACTACAAGGATGGATCTGCAGGTTGGATCAACAAATTAATCAACTACAGTCTTCCAGAGGGTGTAGCGAACAGGAAAAACAAAACATCCCAGATGCTGAAAGTTTAAAGAAAACTGAGCAAGCTCCACACAAGCCCTTCTCAAATTTCAGTATAAACACAACTTTCAAAGACCCCCTACAGTCCTAAATTATTCTATGATTCTACAGTTCTTTCATTCTGAGTTAAAAACAGCTTCCCTCCTTTAGTGTCACGAAGTGGCTCTTTGACTCAGCGCTGTGCTGTGCGGGGCTCGCAGCCCCTTCATCGGTCGGTTACAGCAGAGGAGAATGAGGGCAGGAGATTCTTTGGCTTTTACCTGCTGCTTCAAATCAACTAAAATTACAATATTGTACATCTACATTTTGTTTTCTCTGTTGGACTCCTTGGTTTGTTGAAAATTAAATTACTATGGAAAATACACACAAAGTAATAAGGCAAGCAGAAACATTTCATCTGAACTGTTTAAGAAAATGTTAAGTTCATTTAGGTTTTCTGTAGCCTGTTCTTCTACAGTGAAAGGATTCATACTGAGATGACTTCAGAAAAAGAAATCAAAACAGAATAATTTCATTGTGAAAAGTCATCGGATTCTTGGAAGCTATTCACAATTCCTTATTATGCAAAAGCTTTATTATGTTACATTCCTGAGCATTATTTCAGTATGTATTAAGTAGTCCCCCTTTTTGAAAGTTTATGGACTGTATCAAAGCATATAAAACCAAATAGAACATAGTCAACAGTTTGCCACTCCACTTTCTCTACCACAATTCTATTTTTGATGTTTCTTATTTTGACATTTCTAAGTCTTCAAACAGCTCTCCCTCTCCTGTACCCAAAATTGTGTACTTAGTGTTGTATGGAGAAAGGTGTTGATGATAAGATTTAAATTTACAATTTCAGAAGTTAATACACTTCGTTTTGTTGAATAGAATTAAGGAAAACACAAGCTGTCCTGATAATGCATGCTCCAGCTGTGACTCTGAAGGTGAGAAGGCAGATCTGTCTTCCTTTGCATTCAAGGCTTGATCCAAAACCCACTGAAACCGATGGAAGCCTCAAACAGATTTTTGTAAGCATCCTTGATGCTGAACTAATATTTGGCTTTCTTTCAGTGGTTAACAGCAATGGAAACTTTGGACTTGGGTAGAAAAAATGAGCCAGTGATAGCTCATCTCATTAGCAATCATTGCGCTTTTTCTTGTTTCAAATACCAGGCGATATCTTTCCTACAAGCCAGCACCATTACCTTGGCAATTGTGGGAAGCTAGGTCAAGTAACAACAAAAAAGGCCCCTTACCTACTGGTCCGCCTCCATCAGGTGAATACTGCCAGAGAACTGGGCTCCTTCCTCTGGCTTTGGAGGCAGTACAGCTGTGCCCTTCCTTGCGGTCCTCCCCATTCCTGTCATCCAGCCGCAAGTGCCACAACTGAGCAAGTCCTCTTCAGCAGATGAGAACAGTTTGGTTAAACCAGGATAGGTCAGTGTGCCCGCATGTATTTCCTCCTGCCAGTTTTATTCTGTCAGCCTGTAGTTATCTAATACATTCAGCCTGAGATGAATTGGCCCAGGAAAAATGTTTTTATTAGGCTTGCATTTGGACCCTGCTTTACGATAGGAGTCAGTGAATAGAAAGCTTTTGGCAGATGAAAACTGCTACTGTAAGTTTCTTCAAGCAGAGCCGCAAGACAGGACCCTCAGCCCCTGAGCCTTCGCTTTGGAGCCGTGAAGAGTGAGCTACGCCACGCCAGCTGGCTCTGTCCTCCGCAGCTGCTAGCGTTTGGTATTTATCTCATTTTTTCCCCCAGTTTTGAAAGACTTATTTCTGGGGACTGGCTAAGAAGTACCAGACTGGAACCGTGAAGCCTCACAGCCTGGCAGTACTGGGGAGTTACCGAAGCGAAGCAGCGCTTCTCAGAGCGCACCTGCGGCCCCTCACCGGGGCGCTCCCGGCCTGAGGGAGGGAGGGAGGGAGGGGCGGAGGGGCGGGGCCGCGCCGCGCCGCGCGCCGTTTTGCTGAGGGAGAGCCGTTAGGCCTGAGCCGTTGAGCTGAGGTGCGACCGTTAGCGGGGCGGGGCCGGGCGGGGCCGCTGAGGTGCGAGAGGTAACCGCTGCCTCCTGAAACCTAGCCGCGCTAGAAAAACATGCTGACTGTTCAAAACTCCCGAAAGAGTGGATGAGGCTACCATGGAAGAAATTCTCTACTGTCCTATGCTTTTAAGTCATTCGTAGTAGCGAAAAATAATGTGAAACACCACAGTTCATGTCTTAGAGGACCACAAAGAAATCCTTTCTACAAGGGAATAAAGCAGTTCAATTGCTTTGCTGTGCAGATGGCTCCAAGACAATGTTAAGAGCTGCTGGAGCCTCTCAAGATCCATACATCAGACTGGCAGGACTGATGTTCTGAGGCAAGACCTCTGTGTGCCACAGGCTGCTGAGATGCAGCTGCAGTGGCTGATGCGATTCCTGGGGTGCTGGGGGACTATAAGGCTGACTGCAAGTCAGGTTCCTTTAAAGAAAGGAACTCAGTCCTTGACCTTGTGGTACTTCCCAGTGCATGGTTAATTACTGCATCACCATGGAGATTTTAAAACCAATTAAGATCCTCTCTGTGTCCCGTCCCCCCCAGTACTCCAGGAGTTAATGTACTCTCTGCGACATTGCTGTGGCATTTACGTTCCTGATCATGGATCCAGCTACTAGCTTCAAATCCCACTTTCTTCCATTATCTCTCACAGCATATGGCTACTATTAAACTAAGTTCCCTAATGCATTTAATCTTTATTACACCTGATCACAAGGATGCCACCATTGTGCAGAAACAAAGTCATCAAAGAACAAAAAATCTGAAAAACTGTTACCCTTCTAGACTTTGAAAACTTCACTTGATATTGAAACAGGTAAAGCAACATTAATTCAGTCTCAAGTAGAGCACTCTGTTCCATTAAAATTTCATTGATTTGCTGCTGATATAAAATGAACCACCAAAGACATTGATAAAAAAGCTTTATAAAGGGATATGGCAAGTGATCATCAATTACTAAAGTGTAACTTGAAATGAATTTTAGCACCGTGGGGAGGTTCAGACACCATATTACAAACAGAGTATTAGCCAGCAGGCAGGTTTCTCCTTGATTGTTGTGAATTTGGTTCATTATTAATAGATCTGGAGGACAAGGAGACAGAGAGAAAAGAAAAGAAAAAAAAAAAAGAAAAAAAAAAAGCCCTGATGCTTCTTAATTTATCTGCAGACTGTGGCCCAAAGTAAAAGCATCCAAGCCTTTTCAAATCACCTTGAGTGTCTGCTTGGCAGACAGAATATTTTTAGTCCATTGGATTTTGAACAACTTCCGAGAACAGCTGGGTTAGCACTTCACGACTATATGTGTGGTGCTGGAGAACAGAATACATAAAAAATGACCCAGCTGTGAAATCCTTATTCCCCATTTATTTCTCATTGACCTAATGAATTGTGCAAATCTCTGCTCACAATAGGAAAAAAATGGCTGCAGCAGTTTCATAAAGCCTCCTTTTATTCCTTTGCAAACTGACTCTCACCTAGGGCAGGGAGGGGGAAGAATTTTTCCCTGTCCTGGAAATATTTCAAGATTTCAAAATTTTTCACGCTCTCTGATAACCCGACATATCCTCAGATAACCAGTGATCTTTGACAGAAGAGCTGATACCACACTACCTGGAACTTAGAATGAAATCAAAGTTCCTAGTCTAGCTTAAGGTAACTGGAGTCCAAGCTATTCATTTTTCCTACATGACAATGCCTATTCTGTAGGATGTACATCTGCATATGGCATGTGTATATATTAAAATTACATGCAAAATCTCAGTCAAGAATTACTAATATACCCTGTACATAAACAATCTCTCTGATTTAGGTGGGTTTTCTTTGGTTGGATTTGTTTTAAAACATTTTTCATTTGCACGCAACTGGTTCATTGCAAATGTTTCATTTAGCATTTGAACGTGTAGTCAGTACTTTCTATTTCTTAATCAGAGTCCTTCATCCAGAAGAAGATTGCTGTTGTGATTAGTCACAATGACAACTCAGAAAATTAGATCCTTTTCCTGCAAAAAGTTCATGAATAGGCTTAGTCTTTTACATAACCATAGGGTAGATAGAATCAGCCTTTTTCAAAGAAACTGGAGTAGCAGGCTTAATTTCCAGTATATTATTTATTATTTCTTTTAAATTAATTGTTTTTCAGCACTCAAACTTTATAGTAGAGTATAAATGGAAATTGTACTGAAAGGATCCAAGCATATAATGCAAAATATTGAAAATTGTGATCAATATTCATTCTTTTTGCTGAATTCATCTACCTTGCAAACTTGATTTTTCTGGAGAAAACATTACCTGGGGCCTTATTTAAACCTTCATTAATATACTTCAGTTGTCAAATCAGACTATTTAATGGGCTGAAAGTTTTGAATAGCTATTCCCTGGGTATTTCCATTTTCCCTTAAAAAGAAACTAGGGAGCAAATGGATACCTAATCAAATGTCAAAAACCCTGAATATCTGTATTGACTTTGGAGCCTAATGCAGCACATTTTCTCTCAGAGTGGACTAAAAAATAGAAATTGTTTGTGATAAATTTTTGCATAATTTTTCTGCAATTAAAAATGCCTGTAGATACTTTAAAGCTTTTTAATTCTAAAACATTTTTCAACATTTAAAAAAAGCTTTGCATTTTGAAAATTGGACAGTTCTACTTTAAAAATGTCAATGGAAGGTTTTAAAGTAGCTCAGTTTCTTTCCGGGAAAAGTGAAAAGTGATTCTAACTGACAGTCCTTATAAATAATTCCCATATTTATCAACTAAGAATTGCCACATGAATTCCAGTTGATGTGGGGGCTCAGCATTGGAACTGGGTGAATATTTTTGTCCCATAGAACAATTTGCTCCCATGCACAGCTCTCAACTGTTTTGTAATTAAAAAATGTAGATAGGTTCCAACGTAGCCCATAGCATATGAAATTCAAAATGGATGAACCGGCATGCTGTGAATGCAGCACTGAAGAAGTAACAAAATACTGTCTAGCAGTCAGACCTCAACTGTATGCATTCAGTCATTGCTCTTAAATATATATATATATTTTTCTGGGATTCCCTGAGAGAAAATATTAATGGTAAAAATGATAATGAAACATACACCTTAATACAACTTCCATAAAGTTGGATTTGAATGAATTTTACTAAAAAGATATTTCTCGCTACTATCAGGCTTTCACTAGAAAGAGGGGTTTGAGAATCAAGAATAAATATGAGCGCAACAGGTTATCTTACTAAGTGCAGTGCAGTGGTTAGTGTAGGTGTCTGAAATGATTTGCTGTAATACTTAAGTTAAAAATTATTAAGTTTAAACTCCTAGATGAGGAGATATATATATATATATTAACAACATTGACAGCATTTCCTACAGGAGAAGAGTATAACCTGGGACAGCTTTATTCCCTGTTGAATTTTAAGTGCTATAAAAATGGCACTAATAAGTTCACTAAGCTTTGTGGTGAGCAGTGTTTACCTTCTGTGTTCTCATACCCCAACAATTACGTATAATACATTTAAAAATTCTCTGCCCCCAATACCATAGCAATGTATGATAACTCTTGTTTAAGAGAAGTATTTCTGATTTTCATTTCAAGCAATCTATATTCTATGAATTTTTTGAATAATAGGAAGAGTGTTAAGATTGCTCATGTCTTCATGTGGTTGACCATTAATGACAACTGTATGATTAAAAGAACTAACTTCTACCAAACAAGAATATATAAACACTCCTAGCTCTACAAACCTATATCTAAAATATCTTTACCATATTCTTGATCGAGATCCTCGCTTATTCTTTCTGTATGCTACTTCTGTACCACTCCTAGGGCATGTAATGTTACTCATTCAACTCCATTTGGGACATTTTCACATGCTGTATGAATATTTTCCTGTTGCTGTTGTATAAGGGACAGTAGGTCTCAGCCTAGATCCTCTGAATGCTAAGCAAGGGAAATAATGCATCTGAGGAAATAATAAATCCAAGACTTTGCTAGCTGTTATATGTAAAACACTACGGAATAAAGACAGTCCTAGCTCCTTTCTTTCCTATTCTCCGTTTTTCATGAGTGTATGACCTTCTCCCACATACAATTCTCATTAAAACTGAGAACAGGGGAGAAATATCAGCAAAACTTTAAAGGAGACATTAACGTGCAAAGTGTTTTCTTTGCACACAGATCAAAAAGACATAGTTAAGACCAAACTAAATGTCCAGCCTCTTTTGTAGTGATTTCTTCTCTATAAGAAAAAATCAAATATCAATGTTTAATAAAGATATCATAAAATTATATTACCTTAATTTAAAACTACTGGAAGAAATTCCAAGAGAGAAGAAACCAAATTCACTGAAGGCTCCAGCCTAGTAGAAAATTTGCATTAGCTACGGGTCATAATTTAAATATACAAGCTACAGGACTAATTGCTAGCAGTAAACAAATATTTTAAGAGGTTTCATGCAGCACTTGCATGGCAAGAAATTAGCTGTAAAATTCAATTACGTATCATTATCATCAGACAGTACGTATCCAGAAGATTCATCTCAGGAAACACAAATCAAACATCTGGTCAAGTGCAAACACGTCATTCTGCAATTGATAGCCCAGCCAGGGACACATTATTACTTCACAGAGGTCACTAACCCCATTCTCTTGGGAAAGGAAAAAGGAATCTTAAAGCAGAGGCATAATAAGACAGAAAAGAAAGTCAGTCCTTGAAAACCATTGAAAAATAGACTCCAACTTGTAAGTGTTGCAAACAAATTCACTCATACAAAGGAAGAGAAAAATTTCTCCCATTGTGAACCACCCCATTTCACTTGAGATCAAGTTTGTGTTGTGGTGTTATGTAAAGAGAAGAGTTTAGACTGCAGGAAAATATGGTACAACTCCATTAATGCTCTGAAGTCAGGTTTGTGGGGACTCAGGGGAAGAATGAGCAGAAGCAGATCCCTATTTCTTACAAAACTGAATTGTTTTACTGTATTAACCTTGGTTCACCTCAGCAGAGAAACAGGTTTTATGGATTTTATTCAAAGTCACTGAAATCTAGTAGATATTCTCACTCTGAATTCAGGATCTTTGGAAATAGTTTCTACTTAGTCTGAAAACAATCTCTGTTATAACTAAAATTTTTAAGTAGATATTTCTTGAGGCAGGAGCTATCTTTTGCTCAGTACTTTTTCAGCACAAGAGGGATTCAGTACTTAATAGTTGGCTTGGATTATGCTTTTATAGAAGTAATAATATGCAAATACTCATACTAGATGGTTATTTCATTACTGTAATTGTAAGAGATAATAGACTGGCGAGTACGTTCTTTAAGGAACCTTGAAAATCTCATCCATGATTGCTGTCAGTTTCTTTGCTTGATTTTTGCTCTTTTAGAGAAGACAGCAGTAGTAAATTGGAGATGTCTATGTATGCACATATAACAGATTAAAACAAAATTAGAAAGAACAGATGCATCTGTGGATCCAGGAAGAAGCAAGAATAAATCTTCAAGAGATGCTTTTTTCAAAGATACGTGCAAACAAGCTTGGGAACTTGCATGCCATATTTTATTGCTGTGAAACAGATATAAAGAAAAGTTCGATTCATTTAAGTGTTTAAAAGTTTTCCTTATTGCTGTAGCATTTTTTCCTATGAAACAGAATTACCATAATAGGTCTCTCACTGTATTCCCGGTGGTCTCATTGACAAGAAAAATTGACAGGAAATCTTATAATGAAAATCCATAACATCTACCTCTTATGACTCAACAATAGCTACTGCTAGAAAAACAGATCAGAAAGCAAGACTTGAAGGTCACTGTATAATAGAATAAAGCTGGCCATTCCAGACAATGAAACTGCAGCACTAAAAAGATTTTGTATACAGAGATGAACAGCTTCAGACACCACTAAATGTAGAGGCGGACAGGGTGAAGCAGATACAGTGTTCAAGGCTGCAATATTTACCAGCCCAACTCTTGTAGACTAAGAGTATGAAATCTATCTCCAAGGTAGATGGAGCTCAAACTCATTTCATAGCTGAAATCTCTGAGGCCTGCAGAATAAAAGGGTAACCTTTAAAGGGGAGGTAGCAGTGCCTAGGCTTCCTCCAAGGGCAGCAAAAATCCAAAATGCTTTCAAAACAATCTTCCAAAACAATTTTCTCTTTCTTATTTTCTTCATTTTCCATGTTTACTCTTTCACTGCTTTCCCATCTCTTCTTCCTACTAAGTGGTTACCTTTTCATAGTCCATTTAATTTCTGAAGGGCAAAAAGAAGCATTTTTAGCTTAAAAATCATCTCCACAATTGTACTTCCCCCACAGCCCTTGAGTGTATTGACAGCAGCTGCAAATGTCTACCAAGGAAGGCTTCTGTTCGTCTTAATTTCTGCTTGCTATGATCTCCTTTTGTTTCCTTTGAAATTTATCTTCAGTTAAGCTGCACTGTATTTTATTGCTGCTGCTTCTGGTTATATATTGTTGAGTTTTTCTTTGCTGATACTGTATGAATTGGCTGGCTGTTTTTTTATTCTTTCTGTGGGGCTATGGAAAAAAAAGCAATTCCTTTATTTGAGAATTCTGACATTTATTAGCATAATAAAACTCTCAGATGAAATTGCAGTTTTCCAGACAGTAATTTCATTTGCAGAGGAACTTACAAGGAATTTATTTTAAAGCCAGGTAAAATAGATCAGAAATAGATGGAATAGGCAGAAGAATTTACAAAATTAAAAGTAGGAAATAAAGTGAAATGAAGTAAAAAAAAAAAAAAAAAAGTAGGAAATGAAGTGAATATGAAACTGTTGTTATAATGTTAATTACATCACAACAGGACATGTAAAATAGAGAGCCATATTTCCAAGCCTTCTTATCCACTAAGGAAAATGCAGGAAGTTGCTGAAAGTGTGTAACTGGAAAGAAATAACTGTATTATCAACTGTCTCTACAAATGTGAATTCCTTATCAAACAAGTTCTTCAATATTCTGTCTTTAAACATTCCCAAAATTGTGTACAATGGGTTGAGTAATCTTCGAACAAAAAAAAAAAAACTGGAACTTGCATATATTATTTTCCAGCATGCTCAGCAACTTTTTGTAAGAGGAGTCATTTTATGTCTTTTTTTTTTTTTTAAACAGTTCATAAACACAAATCACCAGGCTGCAAAGATGTCTAGCTGTCTAAATACCATCTTAATTATTCAGTACAGTCTTTGGAACATCAGTCCTACAGTCAGCTGCTGTTCTCTGGCCTCAGAGGTAAGTCTTTGGATACTTGCACTTCTTAACTTTAAAATGTGCCTTTCCTTTCTCCTGTAAAGTAGGGGTCCAGTTCTTCTGTTATGGAATATGTGCAGCTGTGAATACCTGNAAAAAAAAAACTTTCTGTGATGGCTTCTATAGAGTTCATATTTGAAAAGCAGAGTGAAGTACCCTGTGCTGAGCTCTGCTAGCTGGATTCATGTCTGTATATACCTATACCAGGTGTATTGTGGTCCCAGATCAGACATACCAGGCTTCTCATTTAACAGAGATTGTAGATCCTACTAGAGGAATTAAGTAAGTCTACATTCAGAATTGCAGAGCTGTATTCCATTCTGAGGATCCAGCCCCTGCTGACCTGCAGAGGACCACACTTTAACAAAACTCCAAGACAACTTCGGTATCTTGCCCCTTTACCTAGCTGCCAAGTCAGTTTGTTCCTCAAGATATTAGCCGTAGCTATGGAATGCCCTATCTCTGTAAAACTACTTGCTGTGAGAAGCCCAGCTGTCTTATCTGAGAACTGTATGCTACGAACAACTGCTCCAGCTAATAAGCATTGCATATTTGCTGCATTTCCCGATTTGCTCTATTATGAGGTGTTACAGTAACCACTCATAGCTCAGCTAAGGAAGATATCTGGTACTATGGCAAAGTAAAGCTAGGAATCTCCAGTATGTATCTTGCACATCAGAAAACACAAAACATGACAAGGTCAGTGTGAGTTGTGCTTGTTGCTACAAATCAAACTGCAGTTAACAGAATAGCTAGTTTAGAAGAAACTGAACACTTTCTGTACAGGAGTAAAATTCCTTCCAAGGCAGCTGGACTGCATGAAATTGTAAATAAAATGTGAATGACCTTGTTCTGACTGTCTCTGCTGTGGTGAACTTGTCGGCCTATATTCAAAAGCATGATGGCAAGTTTCCAGCTATATCTAAACATTTTAGAAATGACAAACTGCAAAAGGACATTATTTTAAGACTGTATCTCTTGTTATCAAAAGTGTACCACTAAGTGATGAGATTGTCAACAGAAACTGACAAACCTTGCTTTGGAAAAAAGAGCCCGTTCAACAATATTGGTACTTTATACAATAGTTTATGAATAGTTTCCATCCATACTTCTAGCTGTTAAAAGTATACCATTTTGTATTTTCAATCTTAAACATTAAGGAAATTAAAGTAGGAACTTAGCTTTCAGTGCAATTGGCCACAACCTCTTAAAAATTTCTGGAAACAGTCCTCATTTGTAATCTGCCAGTAAGTTCTCATCTTTGAAATGTTAGCAATATGAATAATGATGATAATTCAGATGTGAAACAGAAATATTTTGGGTCTTCTAATGAGGATACTTCTTGGCCACAAGACCAGTAGCTCTGAAAGTTTGTTAATTACTTTTCAATGTTGACTTTTGTAGCTATCTATTACCGCAGCTATCCAGAACACATTACTGTTACTCCTGGTTACTCAAATAAAGGGCTGTAGTCTGGTGGATTCTTCTGCTGTCCACATGGCTCCAGTAGTAGCTCCCCACCTGAGGATGTGATGATTTCTTCCTAGAAAGATAAAACCAATTAGAAGATCATTCACATATGTCTACGCCTTTCCCTGTCTTCTAAGAAAAGAAACCAATAGCAATAAAAAAATCACTCCACTGTAAATTGGTAATCAATTACAAATAACACTTCATAAAATAACTAAAGACCAGCAAAGGGAACCTATCAAGTACTCATTTTCTCCATGCTTTGTTTATTTTGTATTTATGCCAGCAGTAAGTTGTACTAGTATCAAACGGTGGAATCAAGTAGTTGGTATACAAAAAAGGCTGTGATTTGACCTACCTATAACTAGCTATGTTAAGAAGAACAGCCTGTAAAGGGTGTTCTCGATGGTTAATTTAACAGACATGCCAGTCCTACTATGCTACTTCCATAGTCATTGGGTTGAAAGAAGCTTCCCCAGGCAGACTGAGCAAGAGCTCAATGTTGAGTGCTCACACACAACAGTAACAGCTTTCTGGCTGATTACAGAGAGGTGAAAGATATTAACCTTGCCAAGGTAAAGACAGTCTTTACAAATAGCTTATTAATTACTCATTAATTAAATACCCACATGCCAAGTCTGTCATTCCAGTAATTGGTTACTGAGATGAATAAAAAAAATTTACTAGAAAAGTAGAGAACTTGGTCTTTGCATTACTTCTAGAGTAATGATAATTCATTTTTGTTTTTATAGAAGTTTGAGATCTACAGATGCACCAAAATGAGCTAGAATCCAGAATGTTATTGACTACAATAGCATAAAGTTTGATCCAAGTTTTGGGCCTAAAATTTTTGAAATGTATCTAATTTCTGTTAAAAAATGCAATGAAAATTTGGTGCCTGATTTCCTCAGAACACATGCAGGGTCCCAGTTGTAGTTCTTTCACTCATCAGGCTAAGTTTGGAAAGTAACCACTCAAATTAAATACTTTTGAGAAAGTTATAAGTAAATACAAAGATTTAGCAACTATGTTGGATATGTTATTGCTGCTTTCCATTCAGTACTTAAATGCAAATAACAGAAAATGGACATTGACACCCTCTTCTGTAAGAATTTTGTTCTTCCAGCTAATAGTTACCAACCCCTTACAAGTGTCAGCTGAATGACCTCTTTTTATTTTTTTTTAATTGAAATGAAGCAGTTGTAGATGAATAAGTATAAGCAACTAAAAAAGTAATTATGCCAGCCCTGCTCATTTTGATTAAATGTGAAAAAGAAACCCTCAAAGAAGTTCAGATATCTTTGGAGTTGGGGAGCTATACTCTTGCCAAAAACAGTAATGAGGAAGCAGCAATTTTTCCAAACAATACAGCAATAGCTGCAAGAGAAAGCGTGTCCACAGTGCAACCATTTACATCAGGATTGCATAGCTGGTTACCAAAAGGCTGTAGGGCACTTGACAAAATACTCCACCAGGATGGGCAGCAGAAAAGCTTCTGAGAAAACCATGTGAGAGAGGATAAGATGCTTGCTGAACTGGTTGTCAAACAAACCAATTTTAATGTAACTACTAAGTTAGACAGTTAAAAGAGAACTGTGTGGTGACATCAAAGGTGAGGCAGTTTCTCTGATAGGCTTAATACAGGGGGAACTATTAACTATTGTCAGGGGATACCTAAGAAAACTTTTTTTATTTAAAAAAAAATCATGATTTAAAAGCTATTCTTCTTCTGACAAGTACTTTACTGCTGTCTGTAAATACATAGGTTTCTAGTACAGTGATTGCCTAGGATGAGAAAAGCTGTGATGAAAACAGGACAAACTAATCATTTCCAGCCAACCTGAATGAGTTTGGGATTTTCTGCCTTTGATTCATTTATTTTTTGATTTGGTCACCTAAAATCCTATTTAGGTAGTAGCCACCTATGTTTTTATGAAGGATATCATGTCATAATCCCTGTTCCTTCATGAAATGTAAATTCTGAGAAACTCAGCTTCATTTTGTTAAGCCAATAAAATCCAATAGAAGTTGACTTACAGTATACTGTACTGCTAATAACAATTGTAATGTAAGGATTACAGCTGGAAGAAATAGTGTGCAGGTTTGACTGAAGAGATGTTGCAAACTAACTGAAATAACAGAAAGTTAGAAAAGAATGGAAATTAGAAGAAATATAATCTCTACTTAGTGTCTGTGAGACTGAATATTGGAAAAATTAAATGCTGTGAAGAAAAGTATGAGCAAAAATATTAACAGAATTAGTTTGAAACAAGAGTGAGAAAAGGATGAAAAAAGGAAAGGCGTAGAAAATTCGAAAATAGGATGAAGAGAAATTGTTAGGGTGGCTAAGGGAGAAAAGCAGGATTAAAACTGATGAATAAGACGGAGAGAGAGAGAAGATGATGAAAGCAACCTACACTATCAGAAACAGTGCTTCTATTTAGTCTCTGTCTGGTAAACAGTAAACACAAGTTAAAGGCAAAGTAATTCAAACACATCTAAACTCACCAAAGGCTTCAAGTAAGTTACTCTCATAAGATTGTTTTGGATGGTAAGGAACAACCCTTAGCACATCCCTAAAAGAGAAAACCTACATATTCCCTTCGTTCCCATACTGCCCTGCTCCTATGATTTTGCACATTACAGCCCTCACATCAAAGGCTGAAAAATGCTGAAATTTCATTAAAAGACCTTTCCTCTTGTATTTCCAATCCAATTTTGTAAAGCAAAGAGGCTCAAAAAGTGTTGGCTCTGTCAGCCCTTATTAGTCAATTTTTAGCCCATGAAAGCATACATCGCGTAAGAATCTGCTTAGAAGGGAACACAAATACATGCTGAAGCTTTTGAAAGAAGGTGAAAAGCTTTCTGATTTATAGCAACACAAGACAGACACAAACTGTAAGTGTTACAGCTAGGCTTACTCTAGAATATATACATATATTCCTTTCCCCACTATTGTTACTTTGACTTTCCAGTGTGGTTTCAAATTACATGGTTCGTCTTTAAATTATTAATGCTCTCCACTCAGCTATTGATCTCTACCTAGCAAGTATTACCTTGTGAAAATCAATAAGATCTGTCAGTGTTGCATGTCGGTTTGGATCTACCCCCAAGAAGCTGTAGAAATCCCCCGAAGCATCAACCAAGAAGTGTTTGAACCCACTTTGTTGGCGGTAAGACAATGCATAGCCCCAGATTTTCTCACTGACTCGCACCAGGAACGTTCCTTCAGATTTATTCATCAACAACTCTTCTGCCTCCTGGCGGCTGATTATACCTGGCAAGGAAAAAAGCTGCAGTTATGAAGACAAAAGGTCTGGCAGAACTTAGTAGATCAAATGAAACAAATGCAGAGCAGAAGTGAAACTAAAATTGCCAAGCTTCTTAATATTCAAATGTTTATAGGAGGATTTACAGCTATGAAGACTACATAATTGTTATCTGCTTTTGAAGGATAGCTATAGGAGTTGCAATGATGTCCTGTGGGATATGCTTTTTAATTATCGGATTAAGAATAGCTTTTTCCACCTTACCACTTTTTCAAAGGAAGTGCATAAACACAACTGGCACATCAGACAGGTGAATTCTGTACAAGAGATCATTTGGCAGCACTAGCATGGTTTTGCATTGCAGTTTGAACTTGCAATATCTTGCTGATATTTGCAATTGTATTGCAGTACTTCTGTGTTGCCTTACAAAAATGTTTTAACCTGTCCAAAGGAAGGAACACGATGCCAGTGCCAGAAGAAAAAGCATTTTTCCTGTTTTTGTACATAGATACACACAAACATCCACAGAGGCATATAGGTAAATTGGAGAAAGAAACCAAATCCTGCAGCTAACAGAGCTGTTAGAAGAGATGAATATGTTAGATTATCTATTCACCAGCTTTCATTTCTAGGAAACGCTGTTACAGAGGAAAACAAGAAACAAAGATCACAGTCCTTCCCTTCTGGGACATTTCAGGCTTTATTTCAGAGTAATAGTCTCCTCTAGCTATATAATTGTAGCCACTAACCAAAGTGGAGTACCAACATTGTGTAGAGTACCAACACAAAGGACTGGATATTGTATTTGTTAACCAGAGTTGAGCTAGTCTTCACAGTTTATAATGAACAATAATGAGTTATGCACCTTGCTCTGGGACAAGAGAAGACAATTTTGTGGGGCTTCTTGCAGTACATAGCTGTCATCCTGTGGTTTGATGCTGGTTTTTCTATGAGCCAACTTCTCTCTCTAGACAACATATTAGGGAACAAACTCTTTCCCCATATCCTTGTGACCAAGTAGTTGTTCTATATATCCCCCTCCTCCCCCTTAATTCATTCCTTTGACGACTGCTAAACTTATTTGTCAAGGCAAAAGAAGGATTACAAATTCAGATTTTCAGAGTAAGCAAGGGATAAAGTTTAACAGGAGCAGAGTTTTCAAGTTTCCCATTTTATTCTTCTGTGTTGGAAAAATTTTCGTTGCTTTTTATTTTGCCTTTCTGATCCCAGGATACAACACTGAAGTTGTGTTCTGGTACTGGTACTTCTGCTTGCATACAGGGTACAACAGATAAACCTTGAAGTACAACGCAAAAGGTGTGATCAGAATTGCACCCAGCACTGAACTATGTCTTACCATCCACCTAGACAGCTTGGTTCCAATTTGTCTGGTAGACCTAGAGGACAACAAGCTCGTGTCTCATAATTATCTGTAAAATACCAGATGCTCACTTTAATCAGGAACAGATGTTGAATTAGGCCATCCTGGATGCAAACATGGCACAAATGCCAATAAATAATATATGTACATGTTCCAAAGTTACTCTCTGTGAAGCTAAACTTTCTCAAAACAATACATGTAATATTTAAAGGAACTGTTTGTCATCACAGAATCCTACACACAGCCCAGTGAGCATTCCATGGAGTCCAAGGACTGAAAGCTACATTGTTTTAGTGTAGTAATAACCGTATCTCAGGAATTACCAATTAGCAGTAGGGCCTACCTGAAAGACCAAACTGTGGGATGCTCTAATTAAGCCCACATAGAAAATTTTGCCTCTGAGAGATGTAGGAAGGAACTGAGGAGATCTGGATCCTAAAAGCGAGCACTGTGTGATGTTAGAAAAGATAGAAAAGATCATCCTTATTCATTTTTTGTCTACTTTGAGGCAATTAATTTCTTTTAAAGTTTTACTTGGTGCAGTGATGAACATGACAAAGGCTAAGTCCCAGTGGGACTCAGAGGTTCCTGTTGAAATATCATCAGTACTAAGAAGGAACATACAAATATATGCTCTGCTGAATGAGGTACATGAGGTACAGTTCGCTTTTCTGGAGGATATTGCATCATCTTTGCACCAGACATGCAAAACAGGCAATAAACATGCAAACATATGCATTTGTTTAGAAACAGCATGCAACTGCTCAGTCATCAGTGTCAATTACTGCACTCTGCAAAACTAAAAACAGATTTATTGGAAGAATTCCAAGATGAATTGTTAAAAATAACTCAAAACTCTGTTCAAATGAAAAGACAGTACTAGTTTGAATCCATATGATACAGCATATTATGTAAAGCTGTATACCAGGTGCTACATCAAACTACTTGTTAGGGCAAATATCCAGTCTTCTCTCAAATTGACCCAATTTGAATATACAATGAAAGCTGTTTATTGTGATAATGGTAGCTACTTCCTTGAAAAACCTCTTCTAGAAACACACTTAGATGAGCTATTCTGCAAAAAGCTCACAGCATTCAATGGTCCAGGAAAGAACAAACAGTTCCATCACCAGCAAATGGTAAATTAATTCCAATAATCAACATTTATACTGTAATTCTAGGCTAAAAACATGCTGATAACTTTTGGGATAGGAACCAGGTGCTGTTACAACTACTCCTTCTGTAAGTCTAAGCAGTGGCAGAACGGTTATGCAGCCCTGATAAGGAATGAGTTGGCCTAGACAATTTGGCAGCTATAAAAATTAGGGTTTGTAAAAACAAAACAAAACACTAGTTTGTATTAATATGGTGAACATTATTCTCAGGATATTTCTAGGGTTTGAATGACCATCACTATCAGGCATATAATACCAAATTCATTTAGCATTGGTTAGTTTAATACTAAACAATCTGTTCACCCGCTCTCAACTCCCACCAGTAGAGCTAAAACACTGCAGGCTTCCACATGATGTTATCTTCTTCGCCAGAACGTATTTTTGTTCTGGGCACTTTATGTCATTGAGTAGGTGAGAAACGCTACATTGCTCACAGCCAAGTTCTTTTTTGTTTTATTCTCTTTTTCTCCTAAAGATGGTGTAATAAATTATCAGCCAGATGCTTTCTTCCCTTTTTCTCTCCTGACTGTTAACAGCTCATGAGAAACCATTTCCTTCCCCCTCCACCCCTCTCTCTCTATCTCCCAGTTATTTTATTGTTCTCTGGTTCAATTCTACAGCGGGTGGTGATTGAAGCACTGAGTCTCCCTCCACCCTCTCAAAAACATTACACTATTCTCAAGACAACTAGAAAAAGACTGGCAGTGCTCACTCCTGAGACGGCTGTGGAGAAATAAACAACATCTGTGAAACCCCCTACATGAACACTTAAAATTGTTTGAACTGAAGTCAAGAAACTTTGGTTTCCCAAGGCTCTGGTAAGAGGTTTAGAATCACCAATGCTCTTATTTGTGCTAGTTAGGATATTAATTGGAAATATTATCTGGAAAAAGAAACCACTGATGCTTTGAAAGCTACTTTTTTTTTCTCTCTAGTTCTTGCTAATCTCTTTAAAAAGAAAAAAACCAACGTATTCAGTTGGTGTAAAGCAGCACTGCTCTATTTACTTGAAGCTATTGCAAACAACATTAAGAACTACATTTATTTATGCCAGCTGAAGATTTGGCCCCCAGCATCAAAAGCAGTACTCTTTTCAAGTTAGCACAACTTTGCAAAGCAGTCATTTAAAAAATACTTCACGATCAACCTATCATCAGTATCACCATTTTAACTTTTTATGTGGCCAAATACATAAATGTACTTGAACAGAAGTTAGCTACCCCATTGAAACTCACTTCAGTACCTCCCTTACATGTTCTACTTGTCATGCCAAATAATTTCTCTCAGAGAATGCCTACTACTGTTGTATATAGGAAATTGCAAAAGAGCAGTAGGGTTTTGACTGGGAGAGGATCAAAGGTGTAACTAACTCCTCTTGAAAACATGGAAACCCTAGCAGCTGGCTTGATTTTTAGCCCCCTACCCCCAAATTCACTGCATGCATCCATCAGATCACACACGTCTACACGTCCAGTTTAAACATCCTAGTGTTGCAATGCTTTGAAACATAAGCATTTTTGTTCTTAATGAGAGAATAACATTTTTCAGTTATTTCAAGTCATAGGACAGGTAGTTATTCATCATCAACTGATCTGTTCCTAGTTAACAGCTTCCTTTTTAAATACAGCACCTATAAAGATAATTTGTAGATGATAGCCAGTCTTAACATTTTTGCTGTAATCATGTTCATTTTAATGCCACCAATTTCTGAAAAAAAAGGAAAAAAATATCCTAATATTTAGAGTATACTCAGTTCACATGACAACTGCAGAGTCCATTATGAGTTTAGTGGGCACAGCTGAGGAATTTTGATGGTCCCTTCAAGTTTACAGCAGTCTCAATAGCAAGAAAATACTATTCTGAAATATTATGCAGTGACACTTCAACTTCCCACTCTTCTCTCAGCATTATCCTACATACATCCTTGAGTGAAACTCAGGAGATGAAATACATAAATATTTGTTAAGATAATGCCATAACAAGCATGAATCCAAACTAAAAAAAGCTGATAAACTTTGCCAAGAAGGCAAGACTATATACTACAAGTCTAAAATTATTTTTTGAATATACTGATAAAGTCACATCATGTCCATTGTTGTGATCTACCAGTGACCTAATGTACCATGTGTAATAACAATGTCAATATATAAACATAATTTGGCCTTAATGACCAATACATTTTTAATATGCATATATGCATTTATGTATACCAAGAGGTTGACTGAGCTTAGAGGGACAGCAGGAATAAACGCAGCCCAGAAATATTCATTTACCCCCCTGCAATAGAAACTATGTGTTTAGCTAATGTTCTGCCTCCTTTTGCATATTTTTTCAGTAGCTTGATCTCAAACACTCTAGTGCGCGAGGTTTTACTCGGAACAAAAGTGTCACAAATGCAGGCATGAATAAATATTAATGAGATCATTCATGCCAAAGTGCTTGCATGACCATTATGAAAAGCCTTCTATTTCATACAAAATTGATTTGTTGAACAATTATGAATATTCACAGGTAATCAATAAATAGGAAAGAGACTCATCCTGTTTACACAACTTAAGACATCTGACTAGGGAAGTGTGTGATTTAGGTCACCAATCAAAATTAGCAGGAAGATCCAAAACACAGAGAAGCCAACACTGATTTCTTTTGTCATCAGTGGGATTAGATCAAAGTCCATATGAATATAAATATTCCTGGCAATCATTGCATGAATAATTCACATGCTAAAGTTCATATAGACACATTACACCTTGAGCAAGTGTAAACAATAAATAAATGA
Organism: Anseranas semipalmata; assembly: GCA_013399115.1. Classification (NCBI taxonomy): domain Eukaryota; kingdom Metazoa; phylum Chordata; class Aves; order Anseriformes; family Anseranatidae; genus Anseranas; species Anseranas semipalmata. Next base: position 1,839,874 of record VXAA01001019.1, read on the forward strand.
GTAAACTTAAGGACATATGAGGAATTAGCAGATAACTCCAGAATAATGTAAAGGACGGTATTCGTCCAATTATACAGGCAGGTCTAATCTGTAATTTGAGAGAGCAATTGAATGACATAATGGTTAGAAGGATCAGTTTGCTAAGTACTTGCCAATCTTTTCCTTTCTGGAACTGAAAAACTGAGCTGGACAGACATACTAGTAGAAGTATACCACTTGGAATAAAATAGTTTTTATTATAACAGAAAAGTTCTGGTTTGAGGAGAGAAGACTGTCACAGGTTTTTCTGCCTACATTATCACGAAAGTAAAAAACATGTAGTTGGAAGTAAAGACCCAACCTACTTGGGACTTTATGAATAAAGTCAATTAGTTTTGAAAGAAATCATGACAAAAATAAAGAGAAATTCAGAAGGGATGAATCCCACTGCAGCCAGTATGGTTTTAGATGAACCTCCACAGGTTCACTTGTTCATAAAGTTTAGTGAAAATATAGCAAGGTAAATAAAAATCGAAACACAAGTTTGAAAGGGACTTCTACAAAAAACAGAATTTTCAGCTCTTATACTTCTTGTAAATATTTGTCTTTACTAGCAATATTTCTGTTTTTATATTAGTTCCACATGGTTTTATATGTTCCTCAGTTGGTTATGCCCTGTTACTACCCTGCATTTTATGTTGACAAATCCATCATAAAAACATGTTTTCAAGGATGGACTCATCCAAATTTTGAATACAAGAAAAAGAAATGAACTTTCTGTCACAAAGCCTAAGAGACTATAATTCCAAAGAAAAAACAGAGAAAAAAGGGAAGATAAATATTGACAAATACCTTGTAGGAATGAATTTGCATTTTTTTTATTCCAAATTACAACATAAATTACACAGCTTATCAAAAGAATTTCTATAGCCACCTTCCAGATTCATCTGAGAGCCCCAGGCTATTTCAGCAGGTACTTATGATAGGTACTTTCTATGATCCATGATGGTTTGTAAAGGCGTCCCTCTAGCAAGCAAGATACAACAAAAAATGGGAGGTCTGCCCTGTGTTAATATTCAAAGAAACAAAACAATAGCCCCATCCATTTCATGGAACTAAAAGTTATAGAGTAAGCAAATAATTTTTAAAATTATGTTACTTAAAATTGAGAATATCATAAAAATCAGTATTGTGCTTCAAAATGCAACAGTAAAAGGAAAACATCCAGTACTTGAGCCAACAGTATGTACTAAAAGGTAGTACAAAATCATAAAGTAAACTGTGATTGTACCAATGTTAAAGCACTAGAAACTATTCCTGCAGCAATGCAGCAGTGATACCAGAAAGTGTAAGGATTTAAAAAAGGACATTAAAGCTTTAGCAATGTAACTTCCCCTCTGTCAGTGCTAGGAAAAGTTCACTATGTGTACTCAGTATATACTTAGGGCTAAAAAAGAAATCTAAGGCATTTACAACCAAAAGTGTTACAACCACTCTCTCTTTTTTTATTTGGAACCCATGTTGGAGCAGTGCCACAAGTTCTCCAGAAGAATCTCTCACTCCCTTTACATAAGAATCCCGGCTGGGTAAAGCTGTCCGACAGTCTGTGGTAGCATAGCAGCATTAACATAAACCACTATCGGGAAGTGCAAGGACAGCTTGCAAGAATACTAGTCTATGAACCTAATGGAAGGGGGTCATGGATTCTGGAGCCCACAACAAAGGAAGATATAAATGAGTAACAAACACCAGCTAAGGTGAAAACTGAAGCTGGGGAACTAAGATCTAGAATAAAACTCACTTTTTTTTTTTTTCTTTTTCTTAGATTCCTTAATAAGGTGGGTCAGAAAAGGCTTGAAACTAATGTTCAAATGCACAACACTAGCTACCAGCTCTGGCCTAGGAGAAGGTGAAAATCCAGCTCCTTCAACCATTCAGAAATATCAAAAGAATAAAAGCAGAGAAGGTGAAGCGATTGCTTCCCTGCAGTGCAAGAACTAGAGCAGCTATAGATTACGCTCTCAAGAAAAGCAGTCTCTATATCACCCAAAGCAGTAATTTCCTGATCGTGACTTTTTCAATTCTCTCCCACAGGTGTGAGTCTATATGAGAACTCTTAAGTTAACTGAACATACTTACTGGTGTTTGTTGGGAAGGGCACAATTCATCAACAAAACTATGACGTCTAGAATTAATTCTTTATGTTATCCTTGAGACTACAAATCTCAAATAAAATTTAAAGAACTTTGTTATTGGTTATGATGGCTTATGGACTGATCTGCAACTGAAACTGCCAGAGGATAATGTACGTATCTAGGTCACACCTTGTCATTTCTCTAGCATTGACATCAGAAGTAGCATGCACAATTAAATATATGCACAAATATTTGCAGCAATAGGATCTTACAGCATGCCAACTTATTAAAAAGGCTTAATTCTCTCCTTCTTCTTTTTAAAGTCACAATGCTTTTTTGGATGTTGCAAGAAAACAAATAGTGAAAGAAGAGATCAATAGTATTGTGTGAAAAAGCTATGGCTGAGAGATAACAATAGCTCTGCCTTTGCTATTTCAGAATAGAAGCAATAAAGACTGAAAAGCAAAGCAAGGGAGTAAATCAAAGACTGATGGTAAGAGAAACAAAGCTGTTGAAGCTATTCACCATCTGCTGTTAATGCAGGATAAACTCACATGGGACTAGATCTTCAAAAGTGTTCTGTTCCCATTTAGGCATCAAATAATTGTCCAGGCTTAAAAAATAAATAAATAAACAAAATAAAAACCACACAACAGCAAATTGACAGTTAAGTTTTTTTTCCAAAACCTGACCACAAGTGCCACAACAAGAGCCCCAAAGTCAAGGGATGCAAAGTTCCTATGAAATGCATTTCTTTCCTACAGCTGGGGAGAATACAGATATTGCTTGCTGCGCTGCATGTTGGTAATCTGATTTAAGTCCCTGTAAATAGCATAGTGTCCATAAGTGTTACCAAGTAAGGGCCTCTGTGCTCATAATAGAGAAAAGATGGGCAATAGATCACAAAAAGCAAAACTGAAAATATGGGTAAAGAAACCAAAACCTTCTTGTTTGGAAAGAAGAGCAATGGGAGGAAAAGCTGGGATGTATTTAGAAATCAACAGGTAGAATGCACATTTGAAGTACAGTGGCCATTTCACAGACAGGTTTTCTGAGTACTCAGTGGTAAATAAGGCGCTGGCCTCCCCTCTGAGCCACATAGGCAAAGTGAAACGACACTGGTTAGGGAGCCCCTGGAGAAACCTTTCTTTGTTCCAGATTCATCACCTTCTCTTTGCAAGCTCAGCAGCAATGAATGGAGTAGCATGCCTGAAATAGAGATAAATCTGTGCTGTGGGAAAGTGAGCAGGAATCCATTACCCATTCTTCTTCATTGTTCCTCTCCTTTGTAACCATCCTGGTAGACATAAGATAGACAGAGAATTGGGAAGCAACACATCAGTGAATCTCAGCTACCTCCCCAGGGGGGCTTTCAGCATGTTCTGGGCTACATACAGATATGTATAGAAAATCAAGGAGGAGAGGAATAATGTATTTCTGATGGCAAGAGATGCCTTCAGGCAAAGATGAGGAATACTGATAATGCACCACACACTAAACAAGCTCTCCTTGAAGACACATGTGGTGCATAGGACTACCCTGAACCTCTACATACAGGAAGAAGTCACCAAGAAAAAGTATCACATGTAAAAATACATAGGCCCGATGTTTTGTTTTGTTTTATAATATGGACTCATCTCTCTGTTCTGTCAGAATGAAGCAGTTTTTAGAATAAGGAAAACTCAGATCTCAGAAGCTTTCTTAATTCCCTAAGGCTGAGATTCCTTAAAGCAATTAAAAAGCTACTGAAATTCAGAAGGAAATGGGTGCCCTCCTCCCCTGGGGATCTTGAAAATCCTGTTTAAATGAGTAATGCAGTTATAATGGGTATTTTCCTTCAGGTTTACAGAAAATCAGATGTGCTACATCCATTGTTGCCAGTGTGGCTCACAGTTAATTCCCTATGCACTTTGCTGAAAACATACCCATTAATTGTCTCCTTTAAAGTTCATTCCATATCCAAACTATCAAATACTGTAAAAGCCCTTTATACTCACTGTCAAAATATTTACACCATATTCACTAACAAGCAGTGCAGCACATAAAAGATAGGCGTTTACATTACTTGCCTGAATACACCACTGGTATAATAGAGCTATAAATTTGTCTGTTAATGTGTCCTCAAAGCATAGTGTTAGTTTCTTTCCTTCCTTTCTTCCTTTCAGATCAGCATATAGAATGCATTAGCCAGGAGTAAAACAAAGATTTCAAACTATCTCTTTTCTTCACCCATTATTACATGTTGCCTATCAGAAGAGAAAGGAGCACAATAACGATATTTAACCTTTTATGCCTCTAGGTTTATCTCATAGATAGCTTTTTTGAATTTTTCTTTAGAGACGGATTGTTACGATCTCAAATTCATGCATTAAACCTCTGCTATTACCCCTTAGTTTTTCTCATCTAAACAGTTTCTGAAAAGTAGCTCATTTTAAAAAAAAAAGTAATTGTTAACCATTCCATTTTCAATGGCTTCTAAACCAGATCCTGTGTGTGTAGTGTACAATGTATGATCAGTAACTCAACAAAAATTTAGGGGCAAGAATATTTCATTTTGTATTGCTTGCACTGACCTAAGTTGGAAGACTCTACATTCTGCTAGAGTCAATGGAAGATCAATAACATGGAGGGTCAAAGCATTACATAATGCCTTACATAGTGCAAATATTCTTGCTAATGGTGTGTTTCTCTTTGCTGATAGGATGACTAGAAAGCAAAAAAAAAAAAAAAAAAAAAAAAAAAAAAAAAAAAAAAAAAGACAACTGTAAATACTTCCAGGCCTGTATAAGCATCCTAGGTGCTCTTGTAGATAGTTGACATTTCCTGCAAATAGTATGGAAAATAAGCAAATTCATGGGGATGTCTGCAAACTAAGAAACAAACATTCACTGAGAAAATATCACTGCACTAATCCAAATAGGGAAATTTGTTATAAATATTATTCCTGTAGGATAAGTTCACCTCTTTACCATATATATGGGAGCGTATTTTTATTTCTATTATATGTGAAAAAGCCAACTATACAGACTATCAATAAACTTTTGTGATAGGTGCATGATGTTACTTACGAAAAGTGGATATTAAAACCTTACTGTATCTTTTGAAATATTAAGATTTGTATAATCGGTAAAGCATCCACAGAAATACCTCACTAGAGCAGCCTGTCAAGGCTGGAAACAGTACAGTGGTGTAATACAAAAACAAAGTGGAGCAAAAAAGCTGATTTAAGCTCTGATCCTAGCTCAGCAATCAAAAAGAAACAGAGCTGTTCTGGTACAATAGTCATTGATATTATGTTGTGTGTGAAAATTGAAATGTTTGGAAGTTTTTTTAGAAAGTTAGTGGCCAATATTCACCATCCTTTCTCCAGGCAGACAAAATACTTGCATTCATTTAGTCTTGGCCATGCAAGCAACAGAGAAAAAAAAAAAAGAAAAGGAAATTCTAGCTTGTGGGCATCATCTGCAAGCACTTCTTAATCACGTCGCTTACTTACATTACTCATCTTGCAACTTCTCATTTAAACCCTCGTATTTTGGTTTGCTGAATTCAAATTGCTTAATTTGAAAATGAGAGAGAAGACCTTCCAGTGTGCAAATGAAATCTAAATCATAGGAAAAGATTAGAAAGCTAACCTGTGAAAGGAGAGGATAAGAGATCAAAAGCTCTCCTCGGATCTCCTTATGTTCTCCAGCCATCATAAGTGCTCCTTCCTCCTGAATACTTCTGAGGGCAGCATGGACATGAGAAAATATGGAAGACTGAGCTTTTATCAAACCAATCACACAAAACAAAAGAAACCCCACAGTGAGATTTTGTTTGCTTTAGATTTCTGTAAAAAGGCAAAGTAGAAGAATTCACCAAAGGTAGTCCCTTTGTATTTCCTTCCTGGCTTTGTGCAAATTACGCTGCAGGGAGGCCGCGTGGACAAAAACCAAGAACAGTGCATGGAATAGCACTGCTATTAAATAGTCTTGGCCAGGATGACATTCCCACGGAGATGTTTTCATTGAGTTTGTTACTGACTGGTGGGTAGTTGCTGAAGGAGAGTTGGGAGGTACTGTTCTGAACACACAGAACATTTAGAAAACTGTGTGAGGCTGGGGGGAATTAGTCCTTGAATCAGAAGTTCATTTAAAAAAAAGAATTTAAAGAAATATTAAAAGTGGAAATAATTTGCAGTTCAAAATTACCTATCACTGGACTTTTCAAATATTGAAATCATTAGAATCAGAATTTTGTGCAAGTTCTCTGATGTGACATGCTGACTGCTTTTGGAACCTAGAACTCTAGACACCTGCTCACTTAGCAAGTGTACATGTTACCTTTTCCCATTTTCTGCAAGTGGAAGACAATGAGTCTGAAAAATCACAAGCATGCAAAGTGTACAGAGAATGCTTTTGAAAAAAACATGTCTCCTAATTCAAATACTGGAAAAGTGTCTGTAAGACTTTCTGGAAGCATACTTTATCCTTATTTCCGTGGCTTACAGCAAAGAGAGTGTTTATACATGACACCAGGCTTACTACCGGAGAAGCCAGATGTTTAGTGTAAGTTCTTCTTTTAGAATGTGATTTCAACAATTAAAGTTGTTAGAACAGACAAAAACAAATGTGCATCCCATCACCTGACATATGGGGAATTTCATTGGTTTTACCCCAAAAAAATTCAGATAAACCATTAGCCTTGGAAAAAAAAATCAAATTCACGATCCATATATATTTTGGATCTAGTCAGCAGAAATATTTCAATTTTATAATATTTTTAAATATTATTGCATTTTTATTTTAAGCCTTGTGAAGTTATAAATTAACTGAAATTTCAAAGCAAAAGTTTCTCATCGGAAGGAAAGGTTTTTTGTTTAAAAACTGTCAAATTTCTTTCAAATACTTTTATAGTATTTCCAGAACAGGAGATTCACTGCAAAATAAAAATCACTAACACAGTTTTCAACTGGCAGTTCTAATTTCAATAAATATTTTTCAAATTAAAAGTGTTCCACAAGAAAATCTGCAGATAAATCTAACAATCATCTAACCTGGAAAAGAGATTTGTTTAATTTTGACATGAATAAGCTCCTATCATATAAATATGTAAATACATTGACTACAATGGTCCTTAGTGTGGAAATAAGTAGGAGAAGAAAGAGCAAGACAATAGCAGGACATAGGGCCTATGAGTTATTCATGACATGTACTAAAGTTCCTAACTAGCCTGAGTGCCCACACATAAATTTATTTTAGAGCTTATATCCCAATGAACCTCAGTGAAAGAGTTTTAACTGGATAAATTGCTTCTGAAAATGACTCTCACTGTATTCCTTTACACCCCTAAGTTTTGTATTCCCAAGAACCACCTTTCTCCTTGAGCACAACACTGGAATTGTTGCACTCAAAGCCATGATAATAGTAATGTTTATAACATTTCTAAAATACCATATCCCCAGGCAAGAAAATACTACATCAAAAGTTGTCCAATTGCATTTGGTAACTACTGTACTTTTTAGCTCTTGCTGACATATGTATGCAACATGTCACTTCTAAAAGCACTTTGCAGTTTGGTTCAATCATCTGCTAAAGTGACAAAAAATGAATGAAACTACTTGTCCTCTTTCTGTAGCACAAGGAGAAGAATCAAGAAGATTAAGAAAGGCACAACACTAACATGACTGGATGACTGCATCATATGACAGTATAGTCACTACAGACATTTCTGTAAGATACAGTACTATAGAAGAAACAAAATTATACATAAATATAAATAATAAATTTAAATTGCTGTCTTTTGAAAGTATGGGTATGTACCCATACCACAAAATTATTTACAAATGTCTTTAAAATATTTTATATTCATATGCACACACAGACATGCAGATGTATCCCTGTTTTATGGATAACACACTATCAGAATATTTAGGTTTTTAAGTTTTGGTTAAATACAGCTTCAGCTCATTTCGTAGGTGACATATGTACCTAACCAGTACTAAGAGTGTCTGTCAATGTTTAACATTTTGTTTTATGCTCTTTGAAAGGAAAAAATGGTGAACATTTGTACCTTCATAAACACAATCAGGTACCTCGGAATCTGAAGGACTGAAGGTAAGACTCTAAACGCTTTTCTGAATACTTAGAACTGATGATACGGTACCTTGCTGTATATTAGAAAAACAGATGTTTAAAAGGGAAGTGAGTGTGCTCATACAGACAATATAAATCTGAAGAACATTATGAAATCAAGAGAACAGAGGAGTTCAGAAAGGTGCATGGTAGCCTCTCCAGCACATTCAGCTGGGACAGAAAGAGCGCTCGTGCTACTTACACACGAGTTGTTTAGCTGGAGTCCTTGCTAAGAAGAAAAAGATGTTGAGTACCATTGTGGCACTGGAGAAGAAGAAAAAAAAAGTTAGTAAAACAAACAAACAACCCCCCCCTCTGCACTGAGTGTAAATCCAGGATATCCTAAATCAAACTAATTTTGGGGACTGAATGCTCTACATAAGAGTAATTTCTTGATATGTTAAAGAGCAATGGATAAAACAAACCACCAAAGTTGGGCTTCATTTCACAGCTCTTTTTTAAATGTGAAAACAATTGTTAACCTAAAACATCTGTGCCCTGTTGTTAACAGTATGTTATTATCTCAGTAAAGACAACATGTTTCCCTCATTATGCTTTGCATGAAGATGTCAGAAAATATCTCCAGAGTAATTAAGTTGCACAGTAGAACTTCTGTCATTTTATTTTACTGTTTCAGTTTTCTTCAGATGACTTCTCTCAATTTTGGCACAAACTGGATTTTATCAGCTTGCCTATTCTCCCTTCACTCAACTATAAATGTACATTTAACCAACAAGTTTTTCTTTGAAAAACAGTACCAGAAGAAATCCTTGTACTTGTAAATCGACAGGTGTTTAGTTTCAGCAAGAAACACAAGTCAAGGACAGAACTATCTAGAAAGATAAACTGTGCAGTTCTTTGAAACAGCGCACACATTTTACTAACTCCAAAATAAGCATTAGTGGCTAGAATGTGGTCATTTTACATAACATGTAATTCCATAATTGATAGTTAAAAAACTAACTGCAAAAAAATATACAATATATTTCCTGATTTTAGCACCAGGTTCTGCTTCTAATACTACACATGTTAATATGTTGATTATTTCTTAAAAATTAAGGTGCTACAGGACTAAACGATGTAATAAATCAACATAAACTCTGGTAGAGTGGGTAGGACCTGATTTGCTTTTGCCTTGTATGTTGTGCTGTCATTTATTCTGTGGTGGTTTTGTGATTATATCCATTATATCCATTTTCCATCATGTAATTTGAGTACAGAAAATGCAGAGAAATGAAAAATACAGGCCCTTTTCCATAGACTGGACTGAGACAACTAGTTTGACCTCATGCAAGCTGCCAAAAAGCTTTCTAATAATAACAGCAATTAATTACTAAGAATTGTAATATGCTATGATTTCATATCCGAAGGAACAAGAGACCAACATTAAAACCTTGTGCAGACTTCCTGTGCCACTACTGCTATAGGTGTAAATACCTATGAAACACAGCCACTAGCTTTACTAAATGAAGAAAAGGAACAAATTACTCAAATAATAGGAAGCAACTGGCAAATTTCATCAACCCAAGTGAGACAAGCAAAATGAACAAGATACTTTAATCATGAGTTAATTGCACTGGAGGCTGTATGCTGCAGAGATTCACTATAAAAAGACAAAAGAAAACCAAGGCAGCCCTAGCTACAACTTCACATTTTATGGGATACTCCTGCCTTTATCAACATGTCTCCAAGAATGATACAAGTAACCCAGGAGGGAAAAACAACCCATTCAGTCATGAGCTAAATTATAACAAGTCTGCAATTTTAATGGTTAAAACTCAGAGACAAAACCAGATGTGCTGGTTCTCAAGCTCATCCCCAGAACAAAAAAAAAACAAGTTGTCATTCTCAGGCATTCTTTACCTCTCCACATTGCTAGAATGCTCATCAGTATGAGTTTTGTATAAAAGCAGTATCATTCCTTTATTATGAAACCAAAGTATATTTGAGAATAACTACAATACATGCATAAGTTGCTCCCAGTTTTGGTGAATTAAGATAAAGCCCAACACTTCAAATTTGGGCTTTGAAACTGAACTCTGTCTTTTTTAGAGGACTGACATATTTTGTTTGGGTGCAATAAAGTAAACAAAAATATAGATTAGAGCTTCAAGCAAACAGGAGGTAGATCCTAATCCTTTTTAGAATAAAAATGAAAAACAAACAAAAAAATTAGATGTACTAAATGAAAACACATTTTAAAAACATATGAGGAACACTGATCATGCCAGTGGTGTAAAAAGAAGACTGCATTGGCTTTAGATTAGTAGATGTCACTGACAGTTCTATGGGTCCGAATAGGTTTCTCTGCAGCAGCTATAATATTTACTAAATACTTAGCAAAAGTACTTTCCATAATAGCTATTAATTTGCAGTTCTACCTAAAACAAACATTAAGCTTCACAATCACTATGATACAGAACAGTAAGACTTTGACATGAGTAAGAACTATTAGATATTTAAAATGTGCTTGTATGTAAAATGAAAAGCAAATCTATCTGTACACCTCCATACTTAAGTTTTATGCAAATGTCAAAAGTTTCTGCGAACAAATATCCTGAATAGTGAAATACAAAATGCACAGTTATACGGGAAAGATTTTGTAATTCCACTAATTAACTACGTAGAAGTTATATCTGGGTTGATCATGTTCAGAGCCTTCTTTGGAAGTCTTCCTGGTATATTGCTAATTTAACTGGCTTTATTTTCTGCTAGTATTGATCTGTCATTCAGCACACTGGGAATGCGTTATGCATACAATTTCATTAATTCAGTCGTCTCACTGTAAGAGCATTTGCCCAATGAATAGACACTGAAATGTCTAGAAGTTAATTCAGTAACAGGGTAGTAAACAAAATATCACATTACAGCCTCTGACAAGCTGCTAATTTGCTAGAGTTGCTACTATTTTCCACTGGCCTTTTTATATTGATACCGATCTGTATTGATGTACCTATGATATTTTAATTTTAATTTGCTTTTATCTGAGTATATGAAAGTTAGATTTTGATTCTTCATTGTATCCAACAAGACTTATTAAACTTTTAGTTCGACCTCCAGCTCTATAAGCAACAAGAGTTGATTTTTTGATTTTGTGTCCGGTCTACACCAGCCGTGGGAAGGAAGCCCAGGGCTCACTCAGGTGGATAGGGACCAGAATGGCATTGTCAATAGGGTGCAGTAAGCTCCAGCTTCTCCCTTCCCATGGTACGTTTCCTTGTACCTTATGGCATATGTGATGGTTGCTCTATGCTCCCTTTAATGATGATGTCCTTCATTGTGAATTAGACATAGAAGAAAAGCAGCTGAATGCATTAACAATTTGTTTTCAAATAATAATAATAATAAAAACCTCAGTTGTTGAGAAAAATACATCTCCCTACTCAAAAATAACCAGTCGACCCATCTCCTTTTTATAATGAAATGAATCGATCCAAAAAGTAGGAAAATTTTACATGTGTACACATGGGCACATACCTATCACATGATGGTTATTAGCAAACAAATAAGCCCATGATGGTCTTCAAAAACACATATATTTCACAGTTTCCATAGAACATATTCTCATAGATGTTGAAGAAGCTGTCAAGATACGTTTTACATAAACCTCAATGACAACTGTAATGGTAAATCACAGTGACAAAAGAGCTCACTCAATATAAGGAGAAAAATAAAAGTCACAGTTAACACGGAGCCCTAGAATTCAAATTTTACACCTTGTCTTATAACAGATAACTAAGCAGAAAATATACTGTGTTCTTTGTTTTCAAAGCTTTTTGATAGGTCAAGGAAAATGTTTTTGCCTGATATATATTCAATTTATGCAAGATTTAAGGATGCATATGGTTTTTTTTTGTAGCAGTCAAATCTGAAGTCTATTTACATTTGTGAGAATCTTCCAGATCACATCACTAGGCTTAAAAGAAATCTTTCTACATGTTTTTTTTTTAACTAAGTAATCATTACAACTTGCTAAAAGGGATACAAATTTAAATCATGCTATATTTAGAGTATTTTCCCGTATTCAAATTAAAATAACAGTTCCAGATAGATTTCTACAAAGCAGTTTAATTGTGTTTTCTGTAAGTACTTAAGAAACTATACTTCTTTTTCCAGCTCAAAGAAAAATAAGTCAGGGATAATATTGATAACTAATTTTTCTTCTCACACACTTGAGTAGATTTGAGAACTTTAAGCTAACATTGTTAATTACAGTGCTTTCTAGCTGCTTGCGACATTCTTGTGTATTGATTTAGTGTACTGTTCCTCAGGGGAAAAAGTTACCTTTAATCACTCAAAGTGAACCAGACACTGAAGCACTGTTGAAAGTCAAACGAGAATAACATTTGGCTAGTAAAAACTTCACGCCCAATGAATGGCAATATAATAACCATGTGCGACTCTTGCAATGATCCAGTTCTGGACATCCTCTGGGGTTTGCTCCAGTTCTCTGTTAAGCCACTAAAAAATGGCCACTAAATAGCCTCATTTCGTCCAGCTGGAACCAGTAAATGAGCTAGCAGCTAGCTCATACTCACAGCAAGATAATCTCAATTAGGTCTTTGAAGCCATGGAAGAATGTTCCATGGAATTCCGTATAATTTAAATTTGAGTTCTCCATATCATGCATTAAGGACTATTGTGTATTACTTTACAGATGCTAATCTTGGATGCAGAGGTAGGGTATTATGCAGTCAGAGCCAATGCTAATCAGTGTGCCAATCTGTATAGCTGACTCTTACCTCCTAAAGATTCACAAGTGTGTGATTTGACAGTCCCATTCACTGAAAGACAAGGAGAAGGAAGAACTGACCTTTCTGAAATTGAAGAGGAAAGAGACGGAGCTGTCATTCTCTTAACTTTTGCAGGGGAAGAGCAAATTTAAGTTTCCCATTCTCCACCTCATTCTGCCGCCACACCAGCGTCACATTGAGAAACTGCACATACAGGTTAGTTGCCAACAGACTCACAGAAATCTCTTCGCTTTCGTTTTCATATCATCTCCTACTGTTTATCTCCTGTGGTGAGAGCACTTTAAGTGTCACAGTCTGCTCCTAACTGGATGATCTAGAGATAAGACTAACCAGCAACATAATTTTGTGCAGGTGCATGCTTTTCTGCCCTACATGACTACACACCATACCTGCTGACAACCTGTTTGAGAGAGCTGAGTTTGCTTAGCAGGAAAATAGCATTGGTTCAAAAAAGCTGTCGAACTAATAACTTGTAATCCTTTGCCTTGAGGCTGGATCAATAGGACTGTGGTTTCAGTACTTTGTGTAGTAAGACAGAAGGACCAGTAAGAAGACCATCTGCTGGGAAACCAGTAAAATTTTCTGACCTTTAGTCTGCAACTATTTGCTGTACTTTAAACACAAAATACTGCAGATAAAATAATAAATATAACTTAGTCTAGCAAAAGCTGAAGAAGGTAAGTGGAGGCCTATAAAATAGAAGGTATGTTATTGTAACTCTGCAGGCAAAGTAACAAGGGCTGCAGGCACAGCTGATAAACAGTTAGATATGGACTAATAATAAGCAGGATATCAGCAGTTCTTCCAAGACTAACAAGATTCTACACAGGACACCTGCGCTGTGCTAGAAGAGGCAATGTGCCGTTCAGGAAACATCCAGATCCAGCATTTAAAGACATGCTGTACGAGCTGAGTATCTTGTGCTCGTAACAACTGACATCCACATGCACTTTGTGTGTGGATAAAATAACTAACCGATTAAAACACACAGGATTGACACTGAAGGGAGAAAACATGATACAGTGTCTAAGGAACAGACTACAATATATGTAAAAAGGAAGCACAGCTCAGATTCAGGGTGTTGGACAGATAAACAAGGCTTTCTGCATGCACTTTTGTCACCATAAACAGCCACCATAACTGCTTCCAGTCATAGCATAAACAACCTTTGTAGACAGCAGGGCTTTGTATCTGAATCTAACCTTCCTTATTTTCTTAAAAATGTATGAGTTTTAAAACTTTATATATGCTTTTTTTTTCTCTCCCAAATAACTCATGCTTTCATTTGTTGTTGTTTTTTTTTTTTTCCATAAATGATTCTTCATTTCCAAACACAAACAGCAGAGCTTTCAGCTCAGCCCTTTTGTTTTATGTAATGTGATGAAAAAAGCCTGATGAAAGAGCTGTAGTGATAGAGAAAAAGTATTCACCCACAGACCACTCCAATAAGGGGACACAACCCAGAACAGTAATGAAAATTACAGGTAAATACACTAAGCTACCACTGTGCCTTACTAAGTGAAATCATAATTGCTCACTATGTCATGCTGTAATAGAAGCACATGGAGAAGAAAATCTTTAAAAGTGTTTTAAATAAAGGGGGTGACAAGTCTCCAAAGTGTAAATCAATTTGATTTTTAATAGCAAAATACTTTTTCCTTAAGAGATGAGTAAATTCACCCAGAAGCAAGCTCTATGAAAAAGCTGGAGCATATTCTCCACAAATACAAAGAATTGTCTGGCACAAGATTGAACTTGAAAGGACACATATTCTTTTTTTTTTTTTTT
>VXAA01001019.1:1854672-1887768 GCA_013399115.1 Anseranas semipalmata
TTTTTTTATATATCTAGTTTTTAATCTTTGACTAGCAGTGCACCAAATAGGCGCTGCACCTGACCGGTTTGCATCCATGAAGCCACTGACACGTCAAACTTGTTTCCACTCTTGTGGTCACTTATGCTTTATAATCTCTCATTTTTAGTGTCTACAATACCTGTTTAGAGAAATTGCCTTCTTCTGTCTCATCTACATCTTTAGAATATGGCTTCCAGTTAACAAGCAGTCAAGAAGGACAATGTGTTGTAAAAGAATAAGAAAACTCATTTTGCATTAGCAATTAGTCTATTTACATTAATTATTCATTTGCCTCATTCTACAATTTCCCTGCTGTTCTTTTGTGCTTCCTTTCTCCTTACTGCATGCTACAGCTCACATTACCTCACTTTGATACTTTGCTCCCTTCCAAGGGGATCCATGAGTCTAAAACATTTATTTTGTTTGCTAATAACCTGCCTATGTAGACACTTCAGAACTGTAATGGCATGAGATAAACAATTCGAAAGCCTTCAAAAGAACTGACAGACTAAAACAATCATTATGAGCTAAGCGGAGTGACTTAGTTTATGAAGGATCATCTTATTTCTCAGAAAACAGCAAAACACGTCTTATTTCTTAAGGAAGGCTGAGAATTGAATTAGAGCTGATGAAGTATTTGGGTTTTGTCATAAGTTATGAGCTGACTTGACTTGAGACATCGATAATCAAATACAGGAACCTACCATGGGACCTAAACGCTTAACTCCAAATACTGTTCTGTCTTTGAAAAATACTACAAGAAGGTCCAGTAGATGATTGATAGGGATCTGTTCTGGAAATATCAAAAACAGTTTTCCATCTCACAAAAAGTGAACAGATGATCATGACTCTAATAACTATGTTTAAATCCACCCATATAGAGAATATATAAAACCCTGCAAGAACAAACTGGTTTTTGCATAGTGCTCCTATAAAACCTGTATGTGCAGGTTATAAACATTACTATTTTATAATTATCTAAAAGTAAAGTAAAATTGCAGTGTGATTACTGTTTAAAGACTGGTGCAAAACCAGAGTGAGCCTGTCATCAGTCCTTCAAATGCTAGACACTTAGGTTTTCCAGCCTGACTTGTCTCATTCAGTGTGTAGCAACCCCTTTAAAGTCCAACAGAGGGCTCCTTTTCATCCTGCACAACCACTGTCATATGAACATCATTCACCTGTGTCTGAATTCAGCAGTGATGAAAAGCACAGGACTAACCACCTTGGAAACTAACATGCTCTGTTTAACTACAGCATAGGGACAATATGGATGACAGCAGTGCATGCCTAACAGTATGTCTCAATCTATTTTCTCATGTAACGTTATGTGATGAGAGCATAATTTGGTGTCCAGACTTATTCCAGATCCATTCCTGGCAAGACTCCCAGCAAAAGTGACACCGAGTCCTACTAACACCAGTTTTCAAGAAATCCACATGGCTTAGGAATGATGACTAATACTAAAGATAACCTTTACATTACTTGTGTTACACAAAATCAAGCAGATGGCAATAACTATCAGCTTATGTTGACCTGGGTATATCCCCCCAGCACTCACAAGCCACAAAGTTTACAGATATTCTGAACTGCTGACCAAAACTGTCAACTCTCTCTCTTTGAGGACAGGCTGGCAAAGTAACATTTGGCAAACAGAGAAATCTACCTTTTTTAATAAAGACAGAAAGACACAGTCTGTTCTAGATCTGTCATCTCAAAAGTCTTTTTTATTTTATTTTGTTTTTTATCTTTCCCATACAATTGTTCAAAATAAATTTTGATATTCTTTTTTTATAATCTCACATTTCCTCTTCTGGATTTACTTGCATAAAATAGAGACTGAGAACTGTCCTGCAAATGCATGCAAGATGAGATGTACATGGTAATTGACAACTTTTATTTTAGTTGTTTTTCTCATTTGAGTCAAGCATTCTCTGATTCCACTCCAGATGTTTTCCAATCACAATATATTTTAAATACCAAGCTTTGTATATAGCTACTTTTTTTGGATGGCTCTTTCAAGGCCTGTGGAAGACAGTGGAAAAGCTCTTATTGACTTCAGGAGACTTTTACAAAAATATCTTGTACTTTTTTCCTCACAAAGTACCCCTCAACAATTCAAGAAGGAGGGAAAAAATGGACTCCAGAGGCTCAGTTTAAGGAGAGAATCTACCTGTGCATTTTCTTAAATAGAAGTAAAAGCTAGATAATGATGACACAATGGATTGGAAAATATATCATTGATATCAAAAAGGTTGTATTTCTGCTGGATTTCCAACAACAATTGCTTCACATCTTCATAACATTCATTCATTGAATGATCGAGAGGTTTCTTTTCAAAAGCAGAAGAAAAAGTGTGCTTTTATGTTCAAAGAAGCAAACTGTATTTATTGCTAGATGTTTTTAAAACCAGACCACTGCCATATCTGTGTCCCTTAGAAAAAAATACAAGCTATATTTCCTAAGCTATATTTCCCAAAGTTCAGCTATATCCATATGCACACTGTTGCTGCTGCTGTTTAAAGGCTCAAAATTAGTAGACTCTTGGAAATACTAGGTTTTAAATCCTTTATCGAGAGCATCTAATTTGCAGAACATTCTCACTATTTAAGTCTGCCAGAGTTTCTTCTTGAAACCAGTATTAGCCGTGAGAAACTAAACCTCGATCCATAAACATTTGCAACATGATACTGTTATACTGAAAATGGTCTTCCCTGGCTCCCCTGACCTCAGGGCTCACTCAGCTTCTGCTTCTCCCAGCATTTTTCAGTCTTTGCTTCAACTTGCTCTGATCAGCTTCCTCACAATTTGCCTCTCCCCTGGCCAGTCATTGCACTGCCACCCTGACTTCCTTTGAGAAAACAGTTCTCCACAATAGGACCCATGCTACTGCAATTACATTTTAAAGTTAACAACCTTTAGGGCAACTACCTCATGTTTCTAGACCTGTGGTATCAGCTTCTGAACTTTCCTTTCAACCTCAAGGCAAGTAGAGGTCAGACAGTGCTACAGTAGACGCTGAGCAAACATGCATAAAGCCACCTCACAGACAGGCAACGTATAAATTCCTCATTTTGTCATCTTGTATTATACTCACTATACATCTGAGAGATCCCACTCCTGTTATGGATAAATAGCATCAACAATCATACAACATTAGTCTCAACTAAAGCTGGGGAAATATTTCAAGATCAGTCCCTCCCCAGGCAAAAAGAAACAATCTTCTATGTTCTGAATAGAAATTAACCAAATGCAGAACAGAATATGTGACAGCAACATGTCTAACATATCTGAAGTTTCTCTCAGCAATAACAGCTGACAAAACAGTGGGAATAGGAAAAAATAACATGCTTAAACAGATTTCAAGCAAAAGAGAAAGGTTAAAGGACAAGGGAAGGACACAGCAAACAAGTCATAGAATCATAGACTATCCCGAATTGGAAGGGGTCCAGAAGGATCACAGAGTCCAAATCCTGGCTCCACACAGGACCACCCAAAAATCAGACCATGTGTCTGAGAGCATTGTCCAAACACTTCTTGAACTGTGGCAGGCTCAGTGCCGTGACCACTGCCCTGGGGAGCCTGCTCCAGTGCCCAACCACCCTCACGGTGAAGAACCTTTTCCTAACATCCAGCCTGAACCTCCCCTGACACAGCTCCATGCTGTTCCCTCGGGCCCTGTCGCTGTCACCAGAGAGAAGAGATCAGCGCCTCATAATACTATCGATATAACTGGAAATATTATTACCTGTTTCAGCCGCCAACATCTTTTTTATAGCACAGGATGGTTGAAGACTTATGGGAGAAAGAGGTCTGTACTTTTGTTGCCAAAAGGAACAGAAATCCAAGTGTCTAATGCCTGCAATAAACTGAAAACTCCAATTGTTTGCGAATGTCTGTGATAAGAGTTTGGCAAAACACGTGGGGAAGGGTGGTCATTTTCACTTTTCTTGGCAGGAGCTGCACAGAGGTTTAAAAAGAAAATTCCAATTCAAGGCTAAACTTGGCTAAAATAATGATCCTGTCTCCCTTACTAGCCATTTTAAGAGTCAGACCTCCCATCCTAAACCCCAAATTACTTCCCCGTTTTCAAAGTGTACCAGCAACCGAAATCTTGGCAAAGCATGTTCTGAATTCATATTTTAAAAAAGATTCATATATCTTAATAAAACATCAGGATCTGCTTGTAAATTAGAACTCATCTGCCCATATTCATCAATTTGTAGGTAAGAAATCAGAATATGATTATTAATTTGCTGGTTATCAAAATAATCAAAATTTACCTTTAACTAAATTTAGACCAATTTCCCTGCTTTCATAGTCAAACAATTGAAGGTATACTTCTTTTCACCCAAACTAAAGGCATCCATTAAATAATACAAAAGAAATAGCTGGGGTTTGTACAAAAGATATAGGCACCATTTACATCATATCTCTGTGACACCTTAATTGCTTGTTCTGATTCTTTTTTATTCTAGTAGTTTGAGATATAAATGGCACTGTGGTCACTGAGTGATCACAAGCCGCTTAAAAAAAATTGTTGCTTGTCAATCCAAATGAAGTAAAGATCATCTAATTTTAGGGATAAAAGTTGGTTTAAAGTTATAAATCACATTTAAAATTAGATTTAAAAAGAATATCACATTTTCATTACAAAATTTTTAAAAATCATCCTGTATTCAAGGGGTAAATGATCTAGTTTTTTGGGGGGGATTACTCAAAGATAGCAAAAACAATAGGATTCACATCCAAAATACAGCTGAACATTACATTGTGTATCATTTACATGCTATTTCTTTAATCAAGAAAACAGTAAAGCCTATTCAAAATTACCTAAAAACATCTGCTAGAGGAGTTCAGACAGTTAATGATAATTTCAAAAGACAAATTGAGATGGATGAAGTTGAAGCCGATACTCATTCAACTAACTTTTTGTGGATAAGGAAGAAAATACTCAGATTTGAAAAACACTTTTCTTTTTTACTAGAGATTTTACCAGTCCACTGCAAATTAGTAATTAAAATATAACTAACATAGTACATAACAACACAGCATTTTGTAGTGATTTTCCGAATGAAAACAAAAGGAAAACTTTAGGTACATTAAGCATGCCGTGTTATCCTATTTCACATACCATGAAAGTGCCCTAGACAACCTATATTTTAAAACAGAATCTTGAGCAGTTGATCACTGAACATAGGAAATATGCCAAAGATATAAGGGTAAAGACATTTTTGCTTCATTATTTGGACTTCATAATTTTAACCAAACACATCCATCTCAAACCTTCATCTCTGAATGATTAGAGAATATCATACATTTACAGGACAGTTTGAAGACAGCAAATAGGCTAGTGCTTTATCTTGGCTAAAAAGCTGAAGGGCCTGCCAGTCAAAGCAGGTAAGCAAGGGTCTATTGACCTCAGCAAAAACATGTAATTCTGTTACTAACTAGCATGGTACTTTTCCAGTACTGCTGTAATAGATCTCTTAATGCATTGCATTCAAAAAGACCTTGATGTGAGGCAGAACATTATCCTCCCATTTTATGGTCCAAAAACAGGCTTTAAGAAAATACAGAAGTTGTTCAAGGATGCTTTGAGAGACTCTTGAGGTTTTAAGAACATGTCATCATAATACTAGACAATATTAAATATTAGCCAGCTATTCTTCCCACAGAAACATCCACCTATCCAAACGATAATTAGATTATTGCCCCTTTGGATAAAGTGGCTAGCCATATTTCTGGGCTTTGCAGAATGGCTTTCATTTGTATTGCCAATTTATTACATAAGTCAGATACATTCTCCTGTAATTTTGTACACACACAAAAACTATATATAATGCCCTGGTTCACTGAACACAATACAAAACAACAACAGATTGAAGATCCCAAAGAGGCCTATACAATAGAAGTCACAATCACTCTTCTAGTAGGAATCAAATAAAGAATAGGTGGGAAAAAAAGATTTTTGGCAGGATCACAGTTTCATTTATTTCTGTATTTGCAAATTGCCAATTGGAGGCCAATTCAATGAAGAAGGATTTTTTTGCTGAAAGTTAAAGTATGTCAATATTTTCTAATATTTTGCTCTTCTTCGTTTGTTTTGTTGTTTTTTGTTTTTGTTTTTTTAATTTGTCTACATTACCAGGTGTAATGTAGACACTACATATCACTACAAAACAAAAGTGTAACAGCTCAATGCTTAGCTTCCACCACCCCAGAAGAGTTACAAGGCAAGAGTTACAAGGCAGCTCAGTTGTCCACTAAAAATTAGGACAGATCTCACCAGAGCCACAGAAGAGGCACAGCTAAAACAGCTAACCCAGTAAATAGATACCAAAGCAGTATTTGTGAGGATCTCTGCAAAGAAAACCACCGAGCTTTGTACCAGGAATCTATCTTAATTATCTTTGTCAGCCTTCTGGAGTGGGAGGAGGACAAATGAGGTACTTTGTTCACTTTTATAAATGTCAATGGATAGTCACAGTCTCTAAGATATGAACAGTATGATCTAAGGGACTAAAGAAAGATTATGAATTCCTCCATTTTTGCATTGATTCAGAGGCTAGCCCAAAAGTCACTGAAGTTGGTAAAAAGACTTCATAGACATTAGCTCAAGCCCAGATGCCTTCTTAATTAAAGGCATGAATTATATTCATAAATACTCATTCCAATTTATATGGATGTGAACTTCCCACAATCAGGGAAAACATTTACCATTGGATCACATAGAAAGATCATACAGAAGGTATGAAAATACTTCTGAAAATGTCCACAGCTGAAATTTTAATCAGTTTATCTCTCAGAAAGAAGCCACACCAAATATCTTTTGTAAGACAGAAAAACAACAACAACAAAAGAAAAAAAAATACAAACAAACAAACAAAACACCTGTCTGCATCATTGTTGATGAGCAATGGGAGAATGTAGCATTTGCAGGTAGGGTTGACAGACTTCAGTATCTTTTCAGTCCCTCAATTATGTCAGTCCCTCAATTATTCTGGCTTAACAGCCAGCATTCTTTCTTTTTCTTTTTTTTTCTTCATATTTAAGTATGACAAATATAAAGATCATTGCTAGGGACTATGAAAACAAGATGTCTTACCTGTGAATATGATACCAGAGATTCAGCTGCATAGCAAATGCTATACAGAGCAAAAGCTCGAGAGAAGCTAGGAGCTCCAGCAGATATAACACCAGGTTATGGATTTGAGCAGGAATTGTTTTCCCCATTTCATGAAAATTGCCTAAAAGCAATACACTCCCAAGCCATTCTGAGAAAAAATAAGACCTTTCAATGCTTTTTGTTTGCAAAAGAAAGAGAAAGAAAAAAAAAGCTACCCTAGTTTACGAAGTTAAACAAGGGTTATACAGACATGAGTTCAAGCCATTCTTACAAATCAGGTAAAGCAAAGACTTATCAACAGTCATCCACACACCATATCACTATGGTATTTGACAGTTCATTTTTAGGGTCCTCCTCACCCTATCTTGGTCTCATTCTTTTTGCTTGGCTTGCTATATTACAGCAAGTATATTTTTATCAAAATACTCCTGAAACATTAGTGACTGAGTCACAAATTAATCTGCTTAATCAGAAAAAGAAAACAGGAAAATCATGGCCTAATAATAGGAATGAGGCAAAAATGTTTAACAGGAACCAGGTTTCACAATGTCAGTAGGTGACATTCCTTTCTGCGATGAAAGCTGGAAAGATTTACTTCCTGAATGTATGCTCATAGATCTGTTATATGAGAAAGTAAGGATCAGTGTATTACCATGAAACCATTGAGCAATCCTGTTGGTGTTCCTCTCAAACCCAGCACGTCGAGGGATCTGCTCTTCTTTGAACCAGCGAATGATGACTTCTCGGGAAAAGGGTCTAGAAGGACGCTCCCAGATGTTACTACATATAATGGCGATTAAGTATAGAGAACAGTCATATAAGGAATTAGCAGTGTAAGAAAGCAAGGGACAATATAATTATAAATCTCTTTTCTAAGTATTTTAAAACATACATCTAAAAATACAGGATGTTCAGGATAATTGCTGTTCAGAATAGCTCAACGAACAATTTCGATTTTTTTTGATTTGTTAAAATTCTTCTGAGATTTTATGGAAACTACAACGTTTTGATATTACATTTGCAATGAAACTGTAAACCTTTTCTTAGGCAAAGAACTATAACTGAAAAACAATTTATCACAAAACATGCAATGGAGATTTCAGCCAACTTTCCTATTCCACCTTATTTTTATTCCAATTTACATATTAACAAGCAGGTTTTTTTTCTGCTTAGAATATACTGCTTTGCACTGGCAGGAAATTCTAAATCAGAATCGTCTGTAATAGGTTGTGTACCTAAAACATTGAGCATGATAGACAGAATGTTTAGTTTAAGCTCTTATGTCACCTTTGCATTCTCTATTTGCCAGCCTCCCTTACTACTTTCTAAGCATTAGCTTTTCTAGCATTAGCTAGTAAAGGGCAAGTCAGGTAAAATATGTGGAAAATACATCCAGCTACCTCAAATAAGGACTAAGGGTACATCTGTAATATCAAATTGTGTGTCTGCATCCCAATTAAGCACACAGTCTCATTTACTCTGGAAACAATAATAAAAGGGATGCTTTACAATGGATTTCTGCATAGTTTGAAATCCCGTGTGTTTCTGGGTGCTCATACTATCAGCACAAATTACCAAATCTTCATTACTGTTCTTCTTAAGATAAAGAAGATAAGGCTAGTGTGGGTATGTCTACTTGTAGGATAATTTCACTTTCATTTGGCAAGGCAGACATGCTTTTCACAGGGACCAGTACAGTAGCTGGCTACATATTTCTTGCTTTCCTACTCCACCTGCCACAGAGCTGCCACGCAATGTTGTGTATTTCCAGACAATGTGATGAAGAACTCATACTAAAATCAGAATGTCAACTCAGAAGGCACCAAACAGCATTAAACTAATTTGTGAGATGATCAAGAACCCTCAAAAAACAATGAAGGTTCAGCAATTCATGACAGCAAACTTCCCTTTAGAAAAGAATGAAAACAAAAAGATAGATGCTGCCTGTTTGGTGATATGAAACTGAGTCCTCCTTTCAGTTTGTCTTACTAAAAGCAGTGATCAAGCCTGTTGAGATCAAGCTATGAAGCCCACAGTGAAAGAGTTATTGCTAAATTACATAAATGTATAAGTAGATCTGGGAGCAGTTCAACAGAAAATGTATTTCAAAAGTCACTCTTGTACAAACTAACCTGGATGTCGCAGAGAGAGACAGCAAAGGACTTGCACTGTTGCTGTTCAGTTTTGTCTCCTGATCATTATTCAGGCTTGTCCCCTGGAACAAATTACTCAGACCCGCCACTCTCCCCTTCTGGATGGCTCGCAAGGATTGCCGTCGGTATTCATCCCGTGCCCTGCGTGCTTTGTGGCTCCTCTCCTCATCTGCAGCTTTGGAGCGGCGCACTGGGTGGAATGAACGAGAAGGGTGGGGAGGATAGATTAGAGAAATACCAACAGCCATTTACCCTTTTCCTTATAGAACAACTTACTATATATCAAATTACAATGCACTATCAAAGAAAAGGCTAACTGGATAACCGTCCTGATGCTTCAGATAGAGGCCCACCACTAGAATAAACATGCCAGACTTGAGCTATCAATGACCTGATCGCTACTGGCAATAACTGAGCTTCCACATACTGTGATTGCATCTGACGCTTCCATTGGGTGCAATAAGAGAAATTCTAGTGCAGGACATCTCCTCTACTGGCGGTGCATCAAGTTTTATAATTCAAGAGGGAATATTAATTATCACTTGACTTTAACTCTGTGCTTAACAGAATTCATTGCAGCTATGCATGTAACCAGAATTGCAAGAGGTTCTCCCAAAACATGCAGTTATAAAAATTAACATTTATGTTGCGCTTCTTGTTGTTAATACTGCTTTCTTTTTGAAGGCAGATGTTATCTTCACTGCGTTATTTAAAATCATAGAAGTGTCCATCTTGAAAACTCCAGTCTAAAAATGGTTTCAGTAACAACCAAGATTAAACAGCCATTGTAAAGGGCACGCTGTTGCTATGGATGGGGTTGTATGCCACTTCAGTCTCTGAAATTGGATATAAAGAACCAGAATCTGTTCTGGCAGACTTAATACACACCTATCAATGGCACTGACCAGGGATACATAAGTAAATCAAACTAATTTCCATAACCTGAAATGATGGAACTGCGACTCCGCACATTGCAGGTCAGACAGCTTTCACTAAAGCTTCTTAATTTTAGAAGTAGTGTACTAAGAATTCTGTTGTCAAAATGGTGTAACTTAAATGCACCAAGAATTGTACTGCAAGTATTTGCCATCTATCAGCTCTTTCCTGGTGCCTCAAGCTCCATTTTGATGATTTTTTTTGAGACACAAATAACTTCAGGCAGGCAAATTATTCCAGTGCAAAACAAATCTTTAACATCCAGTGAAGCAAATATTAAAGCAGCAAGCTATTGCCTCCAGTAGCAATTATCAATCCTGCCATGACTATCCTGGCTTAGATCATACCCAATTCATAAAGTGAACACACTATTTCTTACTCTACTGTGACTGTACCTGTGACCAGGAATGCATGATATAATACCAGACGGATGCATTTCATTAGGCTGACTGCATGCCTCTGGTTTACACTCCTGATTTAAAGCAAGCACAAGTACAAATGGATTTGTCTGAATTATGAAAAGGTTTAATGGAATCAAGAAATAGAAGTGTTTAACAGAAAACAAAATAAAACCCTTCAGGCAAATGAAGGAATGAAAGGAGACCTTTAAGTTTAGTTATATAATATTATTATAGGTAGAAAGGTATACAGGGCTAAAAACTAATCAAGACAGCATAATAAACAAGTTACAGATGTTTCCTATGTATACAACTGGCAGGATTTCACTTTAACTTAACTACACACCCTGCAGTTTTAGCCAAATGCAGTAACAAATAGCTGTACAGCACGGAAAACTGAGTAATAGGTTTCACTATTTATCTTACCGGTCATTATTTTTAAGGGTAGATAATCTTACCTAAATACACTACTTCAGTCTGTCAAGTGTACTAGTTACAAAATTTCTGTGATTTATCCTTTGTAGAGCCACTGAGTAAGGACTGCTTTAAACACAGACTTTGTGTTTGCAACAATGTGAGAAACAGCAAGGAAGATGAGTACAATGCAGCTTGGTAAGACATTTAGAAACCAGTCGTTTGTTACAGTCACAGTATACAGATCGAGGGCAGGTTGCCTGGAGCTTTTTGGGATTCTTTTCTACTGATGTACAGGCTGCTTGGTAAGGAAAAAGGCAAGGTGTCTTCACGCCCCAGTTTCCTCAGCAATAGATACTTTTTTCAACAGACATTTCTACTGTCTTTTTGCTTTCGCTTATCTTCATCTAAACCACCAGAAGCCTGTGACCTGGACTACATTTTCCCAACCAGTATCAAATTTTAGTATTTCCTATCACAAAATAATGGGAAGAGCTAACGTAGTTTGCAACTGTCAAATATTAACATTCAGAAAAAATTTTGAAAGGATAACTGACATGCAACCTTCCCTATCCCTACACATATAGATATATATATATTTGTATACAAATATGTAAATGTACACATATATGCATATGCATCTATATATATATCTGTATATGTATATATCTGTATTTATATAAGGGGAGGCTGCACATCAGATATCTATGTATAAATGTATTCATATACATGCACACACACACACACACACACAATGTGAATCACATGATGAATTTTTATTAAAATTCTCCATCTGAAGTGTCTGAACAATCACATCATGGTCCATAGGGATGCATAGGGTCTCTTAATCCATTTTCTAAATTATTGACTGGCTGTCAGAAGACACTTTTACTGTAAATTTACTTTTGGTATGACCTCTGTGCAAAGCATCAAAGTCAATAATCAGTGTTTTCTGTAGGGAGACTAGATATTTGAACATCTCCTGTCCTCAGAAATCTCTGAATCATCGCCACAGGTCCATCTATCTAGCATCAAGAATTACTACAAATATATATATATAATTTATATTATATTCATCTTCATTTTACATTACAGAATAATGTCAGGACTGTCAAGACTGGGAAATGAGGGATTTGATTGATTTGTCAAGCTCGCACAGGAAATCTACAGTTCAGCCAGGTCCCCCGAGTCCATCTCCACTACCAGATTTCTCTTCGGCCGCTGGTCATACCAAGAAGAAGTACTCCCTCCTTCAGCTCAGGTACAATTCAGCCCACTTCTGCCCTGATGGCACTAACTTGTGTAGAAATGCTGACTTGTTTGTATCTGCTAGATACCGATATGATCGGTTGCAGTAGAGCAGGCCAAAAAATTGGTTATCAAACCCTCCTGGAAAACTGATAAAAATATCCAGACAGAGGTCTATGCTGTCATGATTATACTGTTATCATTACTACAAATAACTAGCTTAAAGCTGGCTTGGATACACCTACATGATCTGCAGTGTGAACATACTCTAACAACAAGGAAGAAACCACAAGGCTTGTGTATGCAATAGCTCTTCTGATCTTACAGGTCTTAATTTGATTTTGCTTTATCTTGAACACTTTATGAGAACCTATAATTTCTCTGTGCTAATCTAAATTATCTTTCAAGTGAAAATGCAACTTTACCTTTCATATTTTCAGTTACGATTGGAAAATCCCTATTTGCAGTCCTGGCAAGGTTCTACTGCCAAATCTTTTGATACAGATGAGGATTAATTTGTGCTGTGCTGGGGCTGAACTTGAGTCACATCATTTGTGAAAGACGAGGCACCCTCCATTTTCTGTAATATGTTTTGTGATTTTGAAGAGCTGTCCATTACAGTCAGAACTATGTGAAAGCAGAAAAAAACATGCCGTGTCCTTTTTTTAAAATAATTTTGCTTCAATTTTACCCTTGTTAATAATTCTTGAAAGCTTGTTTACAAGCTTTAAAGCTTTACAAGCTTAAAAATGACTACTTAATAAATAAAATTCAATTTTCAGATTTTCTGAGTGCACAAACAAATCATATGGTGTTTTTCTGTTTCCTAATTGGAAACAAACTTCCCACAAATATTCTGTTATAGGGCTCCAGTTCAGCAATCTTTTTATCTGAAAGCATGTGGATAATCCCATCCCTATTCAACAATGCACTCTGAGACCTACTGAAGTTCGAAGAGCAAATACTTAAGGCTGAGCACTTGCTTATTTAATGTATAGCTGAACCGGGAACTGTTCACTTTAAAATTCAGCACTGTATCAAATGCTCCTGCCAGTAAACTCACTCACTTGAATTTCTGTGGAAGGCAAGTACCAAAAGAACATAAATTCCTTTAAAACTCAGACAACAATAAGTTCATAGGCATAGTTTGTAGAAGAAAATAACTATATAGAAGAGGCCATAATGGGTCATCCTGGTAGCCTGTTTCCAGCAAAGACCAAAAGTGGGTGCTCTGGGAAAGATATAAGAATAGAGGAAGTGGCTCGATTCTGTTTGACATGAGTACAGCTGGTCAGACAGTGTCCGAGCACTTCATTGCTTGGTACAGTTTGCAGGAGGTTGGAAGTGTACTAACAGAATGCCTTTTGCACTATTCAATCAGATGAATACTTATGCCACAAGTTTTCCTATTATGTTTTGTAAATCCCTTTTCTGCTTTCACACTATAGAGAGTCACGCTCAGAGACAGTGGCATAGGGTATCGTTTACTGAATATTCTAGAAATGTACAGAATGGAACAGCCTGTAGAAAGTTCAAAACTAATCAGAATATATACACTCCTCCATCCCAGTTTAGCCTTAGTTCCCACTTCTCTGTTTCACAGAATAAGAGCTTTGTACAGAGGACTTTTTGAATCAGTCTTTTCTACTATTCATCTTTTCGTCTGCCAACCTATATACTTCCTCCACACATTAACTCACAACTGCCCTCTAAAACACCCCAACATATATCTATTATGCGAAATCAAAGTGTATAATTGCTCCTACAGCATCATTTTTTCCTTCTAGCACTGTTTCCTCAAGGTATTCCACATTTGTCATTTAGTATATTAAAAAGCATTGAAATTATGTATTTCAATTAACACAGTAGTTCTATGGGCTTTTATTGTTATTTGGCACAATCAGGCAAACCGCAGAAGCAAACTGAACTGAACAACAGAAACTAATATTAGCAACACTTTGCTTATTGCCTTGGCAATAAACAGCTGAGGGATAATGTGATGAGGAGAGATGAATCCTCATCACATTCTAAATTGCATCTACTAAATAAATTAGTAGTGTCATCAATATCATTGCTACATTTGCTCTCCACAATAGCTGCTCTAGCACTGCTGCTCCTCTTCAGTACTGACCCCAGCACTGTTGAACATGAAGGGCTGACTTCAAGGAGACAAGACACAAAGGAGCCTGGCCTTGTTCCCAACAGGCAATATGGTCTCCATCGCAGGTGTGTAGGAGACAAAAGATGTTAATATTACATCTGCTTAGACCTCTCTTATGTATTCCTGCATTTATTTATTGCTTAGAAAAGATGACAAATGGATGGTTTTGCCTGTCTTGACTAAATTTCCTCTCAGTGTCTCAAAGGAATATGTGAAGATAAAATGAAATGATTGCCATAAAAAAGGGAAAATTTTACCTGGAACTCAATTCAAAAGTGAAAATTCTGGTGAACCTGAGATACTAGCTCATTCCTGAGCAGTTTAAGATGTTTACACTTCCAGATATTTGCTGTTGCCTGTCTGCTGGAGGTTGTGTTTTTTAAGCAAAATTAGGGAAACAAAAGATGTGAACCTTGCTCAGGAAGCTCGATGCAGTCTGATGGCAGAGGCTAAACCAGTGCAGGAACTGGTTTCAGCTAAGGCACTAAACACTGCATCTTCATATCTTAAACTGTCACAGACATCTGCTAATGGAACACAGTTCTAAGCCCTCAAACCAACTGGGATAAATTGAGACACTGAGATAAGCATAAGAGGATAAACAAGGACATAATACACTCTAGTCATTAGTCTGCAGTTAGTTTAATGCTAAATCAGTGCCTTATAACAGCATAAACTCTGACAGCACAGAATTTATAGTAGGCTGCAACACTCAACCAGCTAGACGGTGCTGACCTTTTGTTTCGCCACAGCAGCACTGTTATTGGTGACCACACTAGGTATCTCAAAATTCCGTGAGCTGCAGTCAGTCACCCTTTTGACTGCAACCATACATCTATATAGGTAGTGAAGTATAGAGACAGAGGGTGACAGAGGATGGACCAATAATTTAGAATTCCTTCAAAGCATAAAGAATGCTCCAAACAAAGCTTACACAAGAAAAAATACTGGTTGTAAATTATCAGTCAGCATATCTCATGCAGTTGAAAGTGTTCTGACTGACCCAGAATGCCATTACAGAAATCATGGTCAAAACCTTTCACAGTTTGTTCCTTCTCTCTGCCTCTTCCCATAATTTCTCTATTGCATTTCTGGTATCTCTCCCTGCACAACCAGCATTCCTTGAGAAAACTGAAACAACAATTTCAAAACCTCAGTTACCTCTTTAATGCATAGAAGTAAAATAATTGCAACAGTAAGAAAATGGTATCTATTTTTAGTAATATCTACAGTATTTCATTTTATTGCCAACTTTGGTATAAAAATAGGCTGGATTTTTTCTTTATAACATGTTTGCAAATGTATTTTCTTTCCTTATCTACCATCAAAGAAATCCTACAGTACATAATACCATCCTCCATGCTAGGTTGCCACAAATTGATAAGACCTCATTTTCTAGAAAACTAAAGACTATTTTTGACCTAACTGACTTAGCTCTTAAACACTCAAAATGTAGAAAGCTGCAGTTTTCCTTCCAGAACAAACACATACACCTGGATTTAGATAATTCTCCAGAGAACAATTACCTTTTCTTTATTGACAGTGTGATATACAGAGGTTTTATTGATCAAAAATGTGCATAGCCTGCTACCAGCTTGGAAAACGGCGCCAGTGTATCTTACATAAATTTAATTCATTTTCTACAGAATGATTCATTATCACATCAATCCTAGGTAACAGGATGTCAGTAACTAGTCTTCGGGAACTCCTGAAACGATTACTAAAACCATAAAATAAACTCATTGCATATTTTGAAACATTACTTTTACTTCTGTCAGGAAATAAGTAACACTACAGCAATATTTT
This sequence comes from Anseranas semipalmata, assembly GCA_013399115.1. Lineage (NCBI taxonomy): Eukaryota > Metazoa > Chordata > Aves > Anseriformes > Anseranatidae > Anseranas > Anseranas semipalmata. Next base: position 1,870,939 of record VXAA01001019.1, read on the forward strand.
TTCCTACTTCATGAGGTATTTCATGCAACGCACATACTGACTGTCACCTCTCTAAAGCTCTATTTTCAGTATTAGTTGATTAAACTCTCTGCTATATATAATTAATACAATATCCCCACATGAACTAAAACTTTCCAAACATCACATTTTCTTTTTCTGCAAAGTAATAAAAATCAGTATAGCTGTGGGAAATAAAAATTCTTCCCCCAACAAAAATGCACAATTCTTATTGCAAACAAATTTCCTATTTCTAAAGTTAGTCATACAATAGACTCCAGATGAAGTAGATATTTAATATTTAATTCACAGTAACCTATTAAATAAGCCTTATTACCATAAGGTGGGCTTTTTCTTATCTACAGTATGTATACAAATATAGAGTCGTATATTTGTTATGTTCCTTATAGGCTTTTAAAAAACACTAATACATTTTTTAAATTGATCATGATGATGATATCAATAAGGAATTTCAGAGTGGCTAAAAAGAAACAGAATCTCCATACAATGAGAGCATCATCATAAGGATTTCTTTCAGGGCAAAAATCTAAGTATTATTTACTGTAATCCTTCAAAATGAAGTTAGTTAGAGTGCTGAAATCATAGCTTGACCCCATCACCATATGGAAGGAATTAAAATACAGATGAAGACAGAGTTTACCTCTTCAGAGATAGCTGAGGACAAGCTGTCCAAATAAGTGTGTCCAGAATTATTATTACTAAGCCAAAATTACATCAGACAAAAATTAATGATCTCAGTCACTGTTATTGGTACATGAAATTTTTTCTAAGGCGTGGATTTTTCTAAGACATGGATTCTTATTCAGAAAGAAACATGAAATTGATAAACTCACAGCAACTTTTGTTTATAAGGGCAAGTGAGTGATTTCCTGCAAAATAATACAGCATTTTGCATTGGTGTAGGTAAAAGAGATTTGTCACAACACCCATTTCCACTCTAAAAGCAAATAGATGCAGACTTGTAGAAATACACGAATCCCGTGAAGGTAATTTTACTCACACTGTTCTTCCCACTCCTGGTCATCGTCACTGTGTTGACTGTGCTGCTGAGCTTGCTTGAGGCTCAAATACAGCTCTTTTGCTCGGATTTCCTCCTGCTGCCTTATTTGTTCTTCACCCTTTTGTCTTTCCTCTTCTTCTCTTTTCTAAGCAAAATGAAGTAAAACAGGGGTGACTAAAGAGGAAGAATGTGCCAAAAGTTAGGACACTGATTCCTACCAGAGTAGCTATGTTACCTTGACAAATCGCTATTTCTTTTGACTTACAGTTTCTCACCTGTCACAAATAGGCATAACAGAAATTTTCTACCCCTTAGGGAATTTCTGAGGAAGGTGTGTGTCACAACATCCTCATGTTGTGAGATGCACAAATGTCACAGCAGTAAGGAACATCTAAGTAACTAAGACCTGAAATTTATAAGGAAAACATGTTTCATCACATGGCACCAGAGCCTGTGTGCTCCTACAGTTTATAAGTAGTGCTCTTGTTTTCAGTCCACGTGTACTCCCGCTGGAGACGTCACTCTCAGTCTAGAGTTATACACATCTTCTACAGGATCTGTACAGTTCAGAAGCTGATTTACTGGTGTTCTCAGTTTAGCAACTGTCACCCTGTGTCATCAATACCAACACAGAGAATAATCTCCAAATATCAAGACCAAAACATTCTGGAAGAAAAGCCAGATCCTTCAGTAACACACACATAAGTTCCCTTGCAAGAAGACCTTAAAGGAGATGGAAATCTGATGGAGTACCTCTACAACTGCCCTTCCACATACTATCAATAATTCAGGTGCTTAATTAATGCAGAATAAGAATCCACTCTTTTTTTTTTTTTTTAATAATTTTCCCAATTTTCTTAGATAGAGAAGAAGCAAATTTATTTAATTGTTCAATTGAACTCAAAAGACTACAAAGCTTCATGCTGTGTACAGAATTATTTCAATACGAACAGGGCTCTTTAATGAATTTTATAACAGAAACACCACTATAACTTTTGGAGTAACAAACTTATAAGAATTTTGTTAGAAGTCACTGAGTAAAATTACCCTGAATTACTAACCTAGCTAACTAACCTAAACTATAGGTGAAGCCCACAGTAGATTGTCAGTTATTATAAAATGTTATCAAACATCTAGGGTCAAGCACCTGATCCAGGTAAATAAAATCTGGTGAAAGTGCTTTTTACATTAGGGGCCTGGGAGAGATCTTTCTGTCTTCCTTAAACAGCTTTTGTTTGTTAAAAGCCAGAAGTGGGATTTCATAAGATCTTTGCATTTTCGTAACTTTTTTCCTTTTGGGTGGGATTTTAATGTTTTATTGCAATGGGACCAGCAATAGTTCAGCACAGAGAAAGAAAAAAACAGCTTTACTTTAAACTGGAAAACAACTTTCTCAAATGCACCGACACGTTCGATCAATCACCTGAGCTGATATATTTCAGCAAGCAGTTCTTAAGCACAGACTTCGCACCAGTAATTTCTTTTTTATTAGGGCATGGTGTGATGTAAAGTCTGAAAATTGTGTTCAGATGAGATTGCTCTGTCTTTCAAAGAGGAATCAGACATATTTAGCTTCCTTTATATCATATTTGTGCACTGTGAACTTTGTGGAAGGGCATACTTTCTAATTTTTAAAACAAATGTGGCATGTTGGATGTCTTCATAATTTTCATCACAGCAAGATTCACAGCATGACCGAAACAATCCATGGTCTATTTTAACAGGTACTACAAATATGAGTGGAGAGACTTAAAAAAATGGAGCTAAAAACTGACTTCCAGTACGCTCTAAACTCACAGTCTGTTTGTTCAGGAGATGTACAATTGAGTTTTCATGATGTTGCCGATAATCCTGCAAAAAGGGTCTCAGACACCTAATTTTCCACGTGGGTTTTTCCTGTTTGAAGATGCTACTTATATGAAAGTTCAAACTATGGGAATTGTAAAAACATTTCAGCCCCATTTTAGGCTGAAAGGGGCTGAACTACTCCAAAAGCTATATTAATTCAGTAAAGGTAGATATGGATTAACCCACTCTTCCAGTAAATAGATATTGTTTTATAATATTTTGGAAAATTACTCCTTTGAAGGTTGTCTGTCCTATCTTAACACCTGCCAGAAGACAAATAGGAAAAGCAATCTCAATATAGTAGTATGCATGTCCAAACAATGTTGTTGTTTAACACCTGTAAGAGTGACGCTCATACATGTTTTTCCAGTGGTGAAACAGATGTCTCGAATACCTGTCTGGGAAACAAAAAACTTTTTGTCCACCATGGGAAAGAAAGGCTTTTTTTTTTAATTTTTTCTAATTCTCTCCAGCTCTGCCAAAGTTATCTGTCGCTGTTAACTGGGAACCTGGAGTTAAAGGAAGACAATTCTAATTCTTTTCAGAAGACAGCTTTCCAAAACAAACAATATTGTTGTTTGCCATTTGTGACCCCTGGAAGCTCAGTGAGGGCCCGATACAGCAGAAGGAATCAAGATTGTTTGGTTGTTCTGGTCAGGAATCACACAATGGCATGTTTAAGGAAGAATGACATGTTATATTTGCATGAACATGGAAATAACAGTGTAAATCTAAGTGCGACTAAACAAGGACGGGTGCCTTGAGTTTCACAGGGGTGGATTACTTCTGAAGTGTCAGCCAGCTGACACAGCTCTAAATGCATTTGTCCACTGACAATTCAAAAAGAGTGAAAAGTAGTAAGCAATTAAGCAGTGACAATCAAACATCTTCAGAGTGGGAAAATGCAGCAAATGCAAATCTACACCCTTTGCAAGAATTCAATGATTTTTCCAATTCCTTATGTAACATAAATCAACATTTCTCCATTTAGCTCTGCTGAGCTCCACCAGTTTATGCCAGAGAATGTCTCCTTGATCCTACTAAAGCAAAACAAAAGACCTGAAATATTGAGTATTAATAGTGATGTACCTGTGTAGTCAATAATAGTTTCATAGCACACATGATGAACAATAAATTAGGCTGCTCTTATTATTTCTGAGAACAAAAAAACTAATACTGTTTTTCAATCAATTTTTCATATTTTAATGCTAGAATCTTTGATTCTTTCTAACATTATCCTCCCATTGTTATCTCCTGAGTCCTAAAAAGATTAGTTGGGTGGACAATTCATTATTTTTGAAATGTCAATGCTTTTAGGAAGCACTGATTTCAAAGCCCAGCAGCTTCTTCAGAATAAAAATAAATAAACTCTCTTTTTACATACCCCAAAGAGTTAGAGTTTTCATATTTTAGTTGCTAGTAAATGTTTTCAATCCCTTCTTGGAAAAAGCATTCAATCAACTATTCTTTATTCTTATGAGAAGAATATTTATTCACCAAGCTTCACTGCTTAAAACAAACAAACAAACAAAAAACCAGTACATCTAGGCTATCCTTTCAGGAAGACAGACCAACACAGAGGTAATCCTGGGTTATCAAAATGTTTTCTATTCAACATCTCACACCACAAGGTAAACTTAAGGTGAAAACAAAACAAAACAAAAACAACAACAACAACAAAATCCATCTCAAAGCAGTTTCCCTGAAACACACGAGATTTGTCACAAGTTTACTTTTTTTAATGCAGCTGCTGTTGAAGAATTTGCAGTATAAAGATGAGAGTATCTAAAAAAACAGAATTCAGACAGAGTTTGAGTTCTTGAAAGAAAGCAGCAGTGCCTACTAAGAAAACTGCACCTTTGTCTTTTTTTTTTTCTTAGTGGGAACAAGGATCTTTAAGTCAAAGAAGGAATAACAAAAAAAAAAAGAAAACACTCAACACTGGCACTTGACTCTGAATTCACAAAACTTTTTGTATCATTTTCCTTTTTAAAGAAAGCTAAATTTTAAATAATATTTATTCAAATTAGCACATGAATGCATGTGTAAGTATATTGTGCAATCCCTAAGGGTGTGAGGAGAAACAACCCTTTTTAGCATGACATAGGAAAGAAAAGTAATCCTTTGGATAAGTATGAATAAAAACTGTACATTTTTTATTTAAAATGAACAATAATTGAACTTCCCACATATACTCCACTGGAAAAACAACAGCACCCAGTTTATCCGCTTTTCCCTGTGAACACAATCCTGCACATTGGAGCTGAAAGTAAAGAGCCAGAATAATCTACAAACATCACCTCCTGCATGACAGTAGAGAGAGACTGTACTGTGTGCCATGACCCTTTCAGCTCCTCCAGAATAATTAGGAAGGTGACGATTCAGTACATAGCTGCAAATTGCCAAGAAATACCAACCTGCTGCAACAAATTACACTGGCAATTCAATAGGCAGGGGTAATCCTCTCCAGCTTTAACTCCACTGGAGAATTTGAACATGCTAAATGATCTTATCTAGCCTCTGGCATTTGAGCATTTACCACAGACTTGTTACTTGTTACTGTAAATGTGCGTCTCACGGTGTTTGATAGCTCTACTACAGCCAGCTCTAAATAATATTTATCTTAGCCATGGTTAGCTTCTAATGTTTCAGTCCAATGCAGATGAGAGATTAGGTCAGTATTCAGTTTCTGCTGCAGGAAGATTTTTCAAATGCCCTGGGGAAAAGACAAAACACATCACTTCATTGTTTTCCAGTAGGAAACTGAGCTTCTGGCTGCTAAGGCTCTCAGGGCTTCTCTGGGGAGTCCTACAGGACGCGGGGCAGCTGAACGACTGCCACCCTGCTCGGGGCAAAACCTACACAACGTGTTTGTTACAGCAGTCCTCTCCGAAGCAAAGGGTGCCTGGGATTCCCTCTACACTTCAGACTCTCAGGAAGTGTCCCTGGCACTCCTGAGAGCTGAAGCCAGTCTGCTGTGCCATAGCTGCTGTGAATCTCCTGCAATCCTTCGGCAGTCGGCCTTGAGCCAGGGCAGACGTTCAGGCCACCTGCCACAGAGCAGCGAGCACAGCTTGTCTTCAAATCTGAGCCCTTGGGACTCCCAGCTCTGAATAAGGGAATCCGAAAAACCCAGGGTCCCCGGCTCCAGGGCAGCCTGTGTCAGCAAGGCTGACACAGCAGGACTGAATTCAGAGATCAGCGTTCTCCACGAACCCACCTGGCAGCTTCCAGCAGAGCTGTGAGCAAGTACCAGCAGAAATACGTCCAGCTGCTTGACAGCCTTTTTCCGAGAAAATTCTCTCACTTGCCTCAGAAAGAAAAGTCTTTGCAGAAACTTATTATTTTCTCTACTACCAGTGTCTCAGAAGGAACACAGGGTTTGCATCACCTCACTGGTCCATGCATGTATTTGCACGGAGACAAATGTCAGCAATGCAGTCGTGCGTTATGTAAAAGCCATGTTTCAGGCACTGATATGCCCCAGGACATGCTGTTCACAGATAGCTCATATGGGCAGGTGCCAACATCATACTCTGGTTCGCAAAGACCCTCTTTTAGATGAGATACAAAACAAAGGTAAGGACTATTGCTGATTAGGAGAGATCTGAGGTTTATTACACATGCAGGAGCAGACTTTCCTTGGGTACCTTGCCATAGATCCAGTGAGAATCCCCTAAGAGTTCGTCTCTGGATCTCAGGGGCTGTTCACAGCTTGAATTCCTGATACGTAAACTATCCTCATTAGTGGCTCAGATGTTCCCATTTTCCCATGGGAAATGTCACAGCTTTGCTCTTTTTTACTAGAGATCCAGAATAAGGACAGTGGCTTCAGCAGCACAATCATTACTGATGTCACTAGGGAAAAGATTTTTCTTTAAAGTTAATATCACGGTTCCTCACATGTAGGATAGGAAAACCTTAAGATCTTATTCCCAGAGGAAACTAAACAGCTGCCTCACTTCCAGCATTATTAAAGAGACAACTACATGGAAAGAAAAGAATTTCTGAACCATGGTCTCACAAAAGAACACAAAATGAAGCATTATGGAATTATTACAATTGGGACTGAACGGACCCGATGGATTTTTGGAATAAGTTGGGTGCAAAACACCAGCAAGAAGCTGTTGTCATATTCTTGGATTCTAAATATACTGTCCTTGGTAGAATTTTCAGTGTTTTCTTGGCACAGCAAAGCACAGAACCAAAATTACAGCTTATTTGCACTTAAAGATAACAACAGGCCCACTCAAGCGCTTGATATTTACTTGGAGATAAGTTTTTTTTCAGATCAGGACAGAATGCTCATTGCTATGTCATAAGAAGTTCACAGTACTGTAAATGGTGATGGGGACATTTTCCTGTATTCCTAGTCCCTACACCTGGCAGCAGTTACCTGAAGAACCAGGCCCACAGCACTTTTGGGCACAGGAAAGCACTCAGGCATGTGCTGAAAGCCCATCCAAGTCAATGGGATGGAAGCGTGTTCTTTCTATTAAGCACAAGCTGTCCTTATTAGAGATGCTTTCCAGAACTGGAGCACAAATTACTCTTTTTCTTCTCTGAAGGTTGCTTCTAAACCTGTCTTCTTTCACGAGAATGAAGACAGCCAGGACATAGAAACACTTGGATCCACACCTTAAAAAAGCTCACATCGCTTACCACAATCCCAACAGGAATTAAAGGTCATAAACTTGAATCAAAAAAAAAAAAAAAATGGGGCAGGAAATGATAACACCCTGTTACTCTCTTGTTGCCTATCAAAAGAATAAGGATTATTTCTCCATAAGTGCCACTGTCATCAAAACTCCCACTAAATATTTTTTTATGCATGAAGAAACACAATGACTATTAACATTGACATGCCACTTTTGTTTAACACACGTGGAATTTTTAAGAAGCAATCTAGCTATATTGTCAACTGTGCTTATATAATTACATTTGACAGGTATCTGATGTTGTCCTACAGATAGTACTTCACTATTAATGTTTTCTTGCTTTATGAAGACCAGAAAGAACTGAGAGAATCTCTCTTATTTCTAAATGTAGCTGAAGGATACCATCTTCCCCTTGGCTGGCTGAGGCTCATACCTTTAATGTGCTCTAGCTCTGCACATTGTTCAAGACTCTTAATGACAGCAACTAATACAAGTAGGAAATGATGCCTATGATCTCATAGCCTTTGTGAATTCACAAAAAGATTAATGACAGTAATTGGCACTCTTATTTGTCCTTTGCAATAGGTGCATAAAACAATAGCTGTCCTCAAACTGCAAAAATAGAGCAGTCAACATTTATATTCTAGCATCATAAATTAAAGGTGTTTCTGCTTAAGAAACACCAAGGAATGCAATATTCTTCCAACAGCATTGGAAAAGGAAACAGGAATCATCATTCACTTTGATATGTGAGATATCATTTATCTAGTGCAGACAGCTTTAAATCCCATGATAGGTCAAGAAGCATAAAAGTGTTTTAAAAAGGAGAGTTTGTGATACAATGTGGTTAGAAATTAAGCGCATCAGCAGAACAGACAGAGTTTCAATCTCCCAGGTCAGAATGCTTCAAGAGGATGAAGCATTAGCAGACATTGAGTTTTTCATACCCCCAGTTTTGGAGACTGCTTTAACTGCACTCTGGTTGTCATCACAGAAGGATGACTACCAATGCATTAAATATTTTAAACCTGTTAAAGTGGGCTTGCTAACTGATCTGCATCTCATTCCACACCCTGAATCATTCATGAAAGGTACATTTCTTCATGATTTCAATGACTGCAGTCATACATGAGTAGACTGATTAATTCATCTTCTTCCCAACATCTTAGTTCCATTTTTGCAGTTGGGGGCAGATGCCAGCAGTATAACTTTCCTGCCTTCCTGTCTGGGTACCTTTCCACTTATTCATGGAATGAGTACTTGTAAATATTTCATGTACTTCTTCCACCGCACATTTATAAAAGGAGTAAAAGGGGAAGGACAAGGAAAGCCAAGTGAGATTAAATAAACCAGTGGACAGAGAAGCTACTGTGACATTACCTTTCCATCAATATGACAACGAGCAGAATTTGGTGGCATTCTTTTCAAATTGTGGAAGATCAGTTTTCCTTAGTAGTGAAAAAAATACGGCTGCTGGCCACTAAAAGTTTCAGAAGTTGCTCATTTGGCTTTTTGAAAAAATCTCTTTAAAACAGAACAACAGTGAGCTCGTGGACATTTACCCCATCAAGAGCACTGTAAATCAGCCAGAGATATAAGTGAACAGCCCTGTATTGGTCTTTGTTCAAGAGGGCTTTGCTTTCTGGAAAGTAGAGGAAGGAGCATTTAATTAGTTGCTCTGCTCATTATTCATACATTAATAAAGCCACTTGAAAGGTATCGTTTCATTACTCATTGACATCAAATTTCAAAGGCCTTGTTCTCTCCTATGAATTCAAATTAATTGCGCAAAGGTAAATCAGCAACTTTGTGCTGAGGAGGCTACAGGAAGTGCCCTTGCTTTGTGCTACACAGCCACCCTCAAATCCCAGCCCCACGGTGTACAAAACGACAAGCAACGTGCTGACTAGCTGGTAATCAAACCACATAAACACCCAGTCTTTCAGCATTCATCCCGTTACAGAGGGACAAGGCTGGGATTCCGTCCACAGTTTCCACACCTTTAATCACCATCCCAGGAAGAGAAAAGCGACTTCAGCAAGCTGTCAGCAGGGGACAGAGAGAGGCACGTAGACGGAAGTTACTGCACACAGACCTGCTAGGAGTCGTGCTTTGCTACGGGCTTTCTCCAGCCCCACAGCACACATCCCAGACTCAGAAGACTGTGACAGTTTCTCTGCACACTAAGACAATTCTAGTTTACCATTTTTAAGCAAGTTTTTATCATTACAAAATAATATCAAAGGGAAGACACGCAGGCCTTCATTTGCTGTTTTGTTTTCAAAGGGTTACTTTCAACAAGAGAATGTGGAAACATATTATTTCAAACGAATATTAATGCACTATAACTGAGTTCATGGAAAATTCATGATGGAGTCAAGAAAAAAAATCAGATAAATGAACTGCTTGCAACAAAGCCAACTGGACTTTTCCCACACGTTCAGTAGGAGAAAGATCCACCCCTCATTACCTTAATGAAAGTAGTGACAGAATTTTTAAGTTAAATGTATGAGCAACCCACAAAAAATACGCTAAATATGTTCAGACAAACTTAAAAAGACACATTTCACAATTGTACATTTTTCCCCCAGTATGATTCACTCAGTACAGCTGACTGAACAATTCTGTTAATGTGTGAGCTGAATAACCCGTTTGATTGTCCTGACACTTTTGAATGAGATATGTAATTTTTCCACATCACTCACCCAGCTGTTCTGGTGAACACCATGTAGCTATTTGCATATTCCAGGATGAAAAATTACAACTCTGGTTCTTAAAGCTTATTAATAAACATGCACTGAAGGTGACAAGAACTTTGAATCTCTATAAAAAACACTATTAAAAAAGCTAAATATGATTCTATGCAAACCTTCAATTCCTCCTGAATTTTTTCCTCCTCCAATTTGGCAGCTTTCCGATCTTCTATTTCTATTTTCCATTTTTCTGCCACTATTCTGGCTTTTTCTTGAGCCATAGCATCCCGGAATTTCTTTGTAATTTCAGCTTCTTTTTGTCTCCTTCAGAAAAGAATTTGGAAATAAAAATAATTTAAGACTGATTTTTTTTCTAAATTGGGGATCAAATTTTAGTCAGTAGTAGATCACTGGTTGCAACAAATATTTAGCATAAGACTGTACTGGGTCTGGCTGCGATGGAGTTAACTTTCCCTGCAGCAGCCCATATAGCATTGTACTCTGCACTTGTAGCTAGAGCAGCGCTGGTATCACACCAGTGTTTTGGCTACTGCCAAGCAGTGCTGGCACAGCACCAGGACTCTCTCCAGACCCCCCAAAGCCAGTAGGTGGGGGTGGGCAAGAGGTGGGGAGGGGACATGGCCAGGGCAGCTGACCTGAGCTGACCAAAGGGATATCCCATACCACATGATGTCACACTCAGCAATAAAAGATGGGAAAAGGGAAGGAGGGGGGGGGGCTCGCATTATGAAGATGTCTGTCCTTCTGAACAACCGCTATGCGTATTGAGACCCTGCTTCCCAGGATGTGGCCGAACATCGCTCGTTGATGGGGAAGTAGAGANNNNTTTTTTTTTTTTTCTTTCCATCATACTTTCTTCTCCTCCTCTTCTTTGAGGAGGGGGAGCGAAAGAGCGGCTGTGGTGGAGTTCAGCTGCCCAGCAGGGTGAAACCACTACAAAGACATCATGGAAATACACAAGGAAAGAATCGAAAAGTATTTAACAAGAGACCTAGCATGAACTGGACTTCAGAAAACCATCCAGAAAGGAGACATTTTCAATTTTTGACAAATGACCAATTAATATAGTGTCTTCTAAATTAGAGAAATACTTCTTGGATGTTTTCTAGCCATACCCTATGTTTTTCCTTTCCTGGCTGAAAACATAGGTTTTCCTGTCAATCTAGCAAGCCATGAGCGGGAATTTATTCTCTCAAATATCAATGATAACATCTGCCAAATTCTAACACTAGAGTGTTTATTAGTACTGACAACCTAAAAGGAATACTGAGCACAGGTTGAAGCTTTTAATCCCTGCTTAAATATGCAATCCCTATAAGCAAGAACAATCTGATATGAAAAGGAATAATACAGAATAATCTGATATTTAAAGTGTCACTTTTGAGCACTGTACAGCAAAAGGAGGTGCAGGAGGCAGGTGGCCTACTTCCCAACAACATCAAGCATCAAAACACTTTTGAATCTCTCCCAAAGCTGGAAGAAGCCTTGCTGGAAACACCAGCATGTCACTTTTTGTAATTGGTTTCTGAACTGCTGGGATAAGAACTAATACAAACAATATGCACATAAAACCAATTGCAAAAAGGTTTCTATGTACAAAATCCCCATTGTGGGCATAAATGCGTGATGCAACAAAAATTTCTAATTTAATCATCTCAAAAAGAGATTGTTTCATTTTTATTTATTGACATACTAGTCAATCATTTCGCAAAATTCCCCAGAAGAAAAACGTTTGCTTCACGTTTTTTGCGAAGGAAGATTTCCGTTTTTCAATATCCAATAAAAATAAAATCTAATTTTTCACATGCTGAAAAATTGCCAAAACAAGTGAAAGCAAATGTTCACAAGACATACTTACCAGTTTTTACCCACCATTACCTGATGCCTTTATACAAGGCCATATCTCCCATTATGCCAAGTGAACCCTGAATTCAGATTCTTAAGTCCTCACCATAGCTCTTCTGCCTCCTTCTGTGCTTGTTGCCTGGCTCGTTCTGCCATTAGCTCCTCTGATATCTGGTCATATGGCTTGTCGCCCAGGGCTTCTCCCATAACCCAGACCCAGACCTCACCATCCTTCCCACACAGCCACTGCACGTGTTTGCCATTACCTGCAACAGCCACCAGAAGAAAAAAGAAAAAAGAAAGCCATAAGTACTGGCTCAAACTCTTACATAAATATAGATGAACAGACAGGAAACCTGTAATTTAGAAACATTAAGCCTACAATTTACAATTCAGAATAAAACATTGCTAAGAGGTTGGATCAGATATTCAGATTTGACCAACCCACCAGAAAGGGTTTGTACACTTCAGATTATATAATCTTTAAAGACTTATTGTCCCACAAAAAAAAAAAAAAAATTATACATATTTTTCACATGCATTCCTCAGAATTTAGGTATTATGATCCCTTTTTCAGTGCTGAAAGTATATTTTTTTTCTTGCTTAATTCAGTGAGGGATGAACAAAGGGCATGGAAAAGAGATGGAGAGAAAAACAACCAGTGACATGATACATCTAGCAGCACTTCAGCACACAGAAAATTCGGAGTGTCAAGCGTGTATCTGAACCCCCACAAAAAAATCCAGGAAATTCCTGCTTCCATTGTGTGAAGGAGGAATTTCAGAAAGCCTATGCACTCAGAGCACACCACTCAACCACAGAAACTTTTCTGTTCTAGTAGGCAATTGATAGGGATTAAGTTTCTGGTTCAGTTTTCATAAAAGAGACCATGCAAAAATCTATTGTCACTGTGTTGACAGAGTGATTTAAAAAAAAAAAAAAAAAAACCTTGTGTGCTCTTTACAGAATAGATGCTTGGTGGGCCTTCATGTCCAAGAATCAGCTAAAGGCTTCCTGCTGACTACAACGGGCACTAAATCAGAAACTATATGAATACATTTTAAGGCATATACACTACCTGATTTTCATATGTTTAACTCAGATACTTTTATGCATTTTTGAGATTCATGAGAAGGAATCAGTGGAAACACCTTTTACACATCCAATTTTGTTTTGTTTCTTGCTAATTTGTTGAAACTGTTCTTCACAAAAGGATATTTCACCATGAAGACTATTGCCAAGATAGACAACAAATTTCTTTCGGCGAGAACAGACTAAAAGGCCACAAGGGACCAGCAGTTCATCTCACTTCCTCTATACTGCATTCCACTAGGTTTCACCCTCTTTCCCTCATATTGAGATAAGTAAATTCTGAGTGGCCACATATTATCTTCCAAAAGGCATCCTGTTCTCAACTGAAAACATGAAGAAATGGACAGTCCACCATTTTCCTAGCTAGTTTTTCTCTGGTCATTTCAGCAGGAGTAAAAAGAAATCTGGCCCTATCCAAATGGCTAGTCTGCACCACCAGTCTTTTTGCATCCTTCTCTACTCGCGTCAACTTGGCTACTCTCACCACCTTCAAGTACCTGCTGTTCTGCCACAGGACCATATCCACTTAACCAGACTAAGTTTCCTGATGTACAATCAGTAAGGTATTTTCGACATCCCAGACTGAAGAGGGAAAACTGCAGAAGGGAATGGAGCAGGGCTGTTGACAGTGGGCACTGCCAGCACCAAGCCGCACTCACAAGTGTTGACAATATAAACTGAAGGCAATGAACGTATCAGATCTCTCAATGAAAGCTGATATTCTACATCAAATTTGAAAATGTGATTTGTAAGAATTCCCTCTGTCGGCCTAATGGTACTGACTTCAAGGGGTGGAAAAATTTAAGCTAATAATGTTTTCATTCAATAACTCTCAAAAGTATTTGCTCTTTCACAGTCTATCAGATTATGTCTCAGGATATAAATGTGAATGTATTCTACTGTGGTTCCTATGCTGTACATTTCTGTGCTCCAGTGTTAGCACACCATTTATGTTGCATTTTTCTGATACAGCATTTGAAAACAGTCTGCCAAGAACAGATTGGCCATATCAGAATGTGCCCCCAAGGCTGTCACCTACTGCGTTTCATGGTGAAGTATATTGAGAAGTATGGAACGATTTCCCAGGAGTATTGATCCCACATGACCCTCGGCAGTTGCTGCATTAAAAGTGGCCCATGACCTCTTTCCTGGGAGGAACCTGGATATCCTAGTCATTCCTCTTTATTTAATACTTTAAAGAAAACATCCCAAACATTTTAATTTGTTTGTATCATAACAGGTGGATACCAAATATTGCAACTGTTTCGAGACACCTTCACCACTTCTGCTCATTAATGACCTTACAAAATGAAAAGAGGGAAAAAAAAACCCTTCTCAGGTGAGCAGACACATTTTATCTTTTCTTTTTTCCATTTTTTTTTGTACCAAAAAGTTATTAATATGTTTCTCAGAGGCACGACTTATTCATTACTACCCAGCCTCTTAAAACAAATGGTTGATTCACAGACATGTCTTGAGAAATTGTTCTCTTTCTTCCTTTTAAAACAATGGATCACTCTACTAAAGCTATAGACAGTAGACAGTAGTAAACTGTTTTGAAAACATCTGTATAACATATTGTTGGCTCAGCACTAACTACTGTATACTACAGTACAGTATACTGCTGTATACACATCCATAGTTCAAGTTGAAAGATAATAGTGCTATCAAAGAATCTGGCAATTTAAAGCTTCAGTATTAAACAGACAGACCTCTACGTGTGCAATTTTAAAACAGTTCAGCTTGAGCACATATACCTTTATTCACATTTTTCTTTAGAACATGAGAAACTTTTCCACCCAACCACCCTTCCTATTTTACTTCAAGAAATGACTCCCATGAAAATCTTCCCTTAAACCTACACCAGCTATACTCCCCATAAAGTTGGACATGGGCTTTACTGCATAATCTGATCATAAAACTTGGTAGTTTCTTGGCACAAAATAACATTCAAAAATGATGAATGGTCAGGAAAAGAAATAAACAACTCAGGGAGAAGATCGGACACTGTGAAAATGGAATTCCTGCCATACAAGAGGCATTTGCAGCCTCATAATCAAGTTGACAGTGGTCACTGTCAGATCTTTCGGACCAACAATAGTGGGCTTGCACTTTAAAACCATAGAACCAATTGCAAGATACAGGCTGAGAGCACAGAAAATTCTTTCCCTTAATATTTTTATTAAAATATTTATTAAATTTTAATAAATTAATAAATTAATAAATAATATTTATTAAAATATTCTATGCTTGCTTTGCAAGCATAGAATTACCACCATTGAGGGCCGATTATAATAAAATAATTTCTGCTTTAAGATACCTTTCAAGTATTACATTTTTCTGAACAAATAAGATATCCTGTTTATATATATTATTTCTAAGTAAAACAACTTTGAAATAGAAAATTTCAAATAAATCTAAAAGGAAAAGACAGGTCCTGACTAAATAAATTTGAAATTTAAGTGAGAAAGAGGCAAGGGAATCTCATTTTTCCTGTTCAGAAGCAGGCTTCTGAGCCCAGGAACAAAACCTAATGCAGCATCAAGAAATAAAATAAAATAAAATCTCTTGAGTCCCAGTCTGGTGCCTTGACCACAAAAGTACTTCTCTTTTCCTGTAGAGACTGTGGCAGGCTGTGAATAGTTACCATTAGGAAGCAGTGGACTTCAAAATTAGTCTGGATGTGAGAGGTGAAATAAAAGCATTTTAAAAACAAAAATTGCCTTATCAGGAAAATGTACTTAATAATTTACCAAGTTGGTTTTTTTTCCATCTCTACTGTTCAGACCAGCAATTTATCAGGTATAATACTGTGCCATGTTTTTGTCTAAAACAACTCTGTAGCACCACAAGAAGGCAACATTACTTCTTGCAGTTCTCTTCAGCCCTCCACAAATGAGCACCTCTCACAGAGCTCCCCCAAACCTACATCTACACTGCTTCAAGATCAGTAAATAGGTTTCTGTATATTACTACTTATACCAGACAAATGCAAAATCAAGTATCCTAAATTTGCAGCACAAAGGGGTCACAGTGAAAACTTTCTTGGAGACCTACAACCTGAAGCAACAGTAACATGAAATTGCATGTATAAACGCAGATGCATACACACAATCAAAAGTAATACCAGATCATGTTTTCTATTTATTTGTATTTATACAGTCAATTCTACGAAAGCGATGTAAGTATGAAACAAGGCCCTAGAGAGCAACAGCAAACTCAAGGGTCTCACCTGGAAGAGTCCCTAGTCTCTCCCAGCAGCACTGCCAGTCTCACACACACGCACACGTGGAGCTGGAGCGCGAGCACGGGCTGTGCTGCGTGGCACAACAGGCTGCCCCCGGCCCTCGAGCTACCCTTAGGAAATCCCTGGTGTGGGCAGCGTATTGTTACTGCCATGCCTGAGCGCTGCCAGAAAATCTGACCACCACCAGCCGCCCCAGAGGACAGAGAAAACCACCACGTGAAAGTGCCCGGGAGGGGGATCCCGCTGCAGGCAATGCTTACCCTAAATCAGGCTTCAGTTCGCATCAGCCCAGGCATCCACGCTGTGACCAAGGCTTAAAGCAAATGGAATTGCGTAAAGGAGAACTGTGCCTTTCAGTGACTCTGCTAATCGGGACAGAGGAGCAGAACCACAGTTTGGATTTGTTTG